>CM029621.1:24370192-24572692 GCA_017311315.1 Dendrocalamus latiflorus
GTCACCATATACATGCTCATTTATGTTGGGGAAAATTGCTCTCATGCCACAAACTTAAGTGTCATCCTCTCATTTGCCACATACTTAAGTGGCTTTGTTATTATGCCACAAACATGAGTGTTTTGTCCTTTGTTTTGCCATTTTCTCCTTTTAATGTCTATTTTAATTTCATTTTGCATTTTGCATTAATGTCTTAATTTCATTTTAAAGGCTTAGAAAATGCTTAGAAAATGCGGCGTCCTTACCTCCTAACTTCCATCGAACAGAACTGGCCAACATGCCAATGTTGACGAGGGCAAAAGGGTCAGTTCAAGTCCCTGAAAATGCAAAATGAAATTAAAATAGACATTAAAGGGAGAAAATGGCAAAACAAAGGACAAAACACTCAAGTTTGTGGCATAATAACAAAGCCACTTAAGTATGTGTCAAATGAGAGGATAGCACTTAAGTTTGTGGCATGAGAGCAATTTTCCCTTTATGTTGACGACATTATAGTAGTGAGTTTTTCGAATTCTGCAGTTGAGAATCTTTTGAAACAACTCCGAGGTGATTTTGCTGTTAAAGATCTTGGTGACCTGAGTTTCTTCCTCGGTATTGAAGTGCAGCGTGGTGATAAAGGTATTGTTCTGTCACAGCACAAGTATATTGGGGAGTTGCTAGCCCGAGCTAGGATGCGGGATTGCAAGGGAGCTTCCACTCCAATGGCTTCCTCTACGCAACTCACAAAAATAGATGGTGAACCATTATCAGATGATGATAGCACAAAATATCGTAGTATTGTTGGAGCCTTGCAGTATCTTACTCTCACACGACCTGATATTTCTTTTTCAGTCAATAAGGCATGTCAGTTCCTTGCTGCTCCAACAAGTTCCCATTGGATGGCGGTCAAACGAATTCTTTGGTATCTTAAACTCACTTCAGTCACCGGGCTGATTCAAAAGTCTTCTTCCAATCTGGTTAGTGCCTTCTCTGACGCTGACTGGGCCGGCTGTCCCGATGATAGGCGATCAACCGGGGGATATGCGGTGTTTTTTGGTCCCAATCTTATCGCATGGAGTTTACGGAAGCAGAACACCATATCACGGTCCAGTACAGAGGCTGAATACAAAGCTTTGGCAAATGCTACAGCTGAGGTAATTTGGATACAGTCGCTTCTTCGTGAACTGGGTATTTTTCAGCCTAGACCACCGTGCCTTTGGTGTGACAATTTGGGAGCTACTTATCTTTCAGCTAATCCAATGTTTCATGCGCGCACAAAACATATTGAGGTAGATTTTCATTTTGTCAGGGAAAGAGTGCCGCAGAAGCTACTAGATATCCGGTTCATCTCCTCTAAAGATCAGCTAGCAGATATTTTTACAAAGCCCTTAGCTGTTCAATCATATACAGCTCTCAAACACAATCTCAATCTTGGTCATATGTTATCAAGTTCAGGTTGCAGAGATTCTGACTGAACTGACTGCAGAAATTTCAATTGAATTGTCAACAGTTTGACAGCAGTCTGAAAAATGCTGGGCAGCAGTCTGATAGCGCAGGTTTTGCTACACATTCTCAACCTTGTTTTTAACTCGGTTGTGACTGAGGGGGGCTGTTGAAATAGCAGATAAGATGTGTCATGTATTCTGAAGATATATTAGATTTGTTTAGATTCAGATAATGTTTGTTCTAGAGATAAGTTTGTTGTTTCTGTTACAAGGCTTGCGCCTGGACTGTAGCCGATCTGGCATTACTGTGTATAACTATGAAAACAGAAGGAACTAGTGATTGAGCTTTTCCGTCTCCAAAAATACTGTTTCTTCCTGAGCTCATACTTCTTTAACATGGACCCCTTGTTTGCTCAGAGTGGGCGTCTCAGCGCGAAGAGCGATGTTTATAGCTTCGGAGTTGTCCTCCTGATCACTAGAAGAATGGCAAAGCCAGACGGAGGAGGGGGGATTACCCTTGTCCACAGTTTCGGTCAAGCTCTTGCGAAAGGGATCAGAAGTGTGTTGAGAGATTTCGACGTAGAGATCGCAACACCGAGCAACAGGAAAATTCTTCAAAGGATTGGGAAGCCAATGAGTGTCTCAGGATGGAAATGAATAAGCGTCCAGAGATGCTGGATGTGGCGGAACGCCTTCGGATGCTTAGGAAAGCGGCTCAATGTGAAGAACAAGAAAGGCTTTCCGCGTATCCCATCTGGGGATGGAAGAACAAGGTAGCAGCACCGGCGAGAACCGAGGGAAACAAACGGGTGCCACCGCCATGGCAGGATCAAAGAAGTGGCGAGAGCTCAAGAATTTGTGAAGTGGCGAGTGCTTGAAGGAGACGGCGCTTCACCTAGATGTGAATGACCTGCTGGAAGCATCGGGCGATGTTCTAGGTAAAAGTGCGTTCGGGACGACATACAAGGGGACGCTGAGCGATTGCCTGGTGGTAAAGAGGCTGAGGCCAAATCTAGTGGGCCTGCCGGAGGCCGAGTTTACGCGGCGCGTCACGACGATCGGCGCTATCGAGAACGATCGAGCACGTCATGCCGCTGCGCGGGTACTGCTTTATCAAGTATGAGACGGTGCTACAGTACGATTACACGCCCATGGGTAGCCTCGCAAGTCGCAACGCCCCTGCGCAATAATCTTCGTCACTCTCATCTTGTTCTTGTTATGAATAGCGCTTTTATTCATATGAGGTCAATGGGCCAGTATATATACACAAAGTACAGGAGGTAAATATGCAAAGAACCCCTCATAACACTGGGGAATAACAAACTATACATATATCTCTAACACCCCCCTCAAACTCATGGTGGATCAACAACACTGAGTTTGGAGAGGTAGAAGCTGTGCTGTGCTCGAGTCTGGGCCTTCGAAGAAATCCGCTATCTGAAGCTCTGAAGGCACATACTGAAGAGTAATCACCTGATCATGCACACAAGTCCTCATGAAAGAAGCATCAACACCAATGTGCTTGGTGAGCTCATGCTTCACAGGATCACGAGCAATACTGACAGCACCTGTACTGTCTGACAAGAGAGGGGTAGTGACAGAAACACCAAAATCCTCAAGTAACCACCGTAGCCAAGTAATCTCTGCTGTCAAGAGAGCCATAGCTCGCAACTCAGCCTCTGCACTCGAACGGGACACTGCAGTCTGTTTCTTCGTCTTCCAGGCAATAAGAGAACCACCAAGAAAAACACAGTAAGCAGAGATAGACCGGCGATCAGAGGGATCGCTGGCCTAAGTAGCATCCGAATAGGCCTGAAGCTGTAACGAGCTGGAACGTGGAAAGAAGAGACGGCGAGAGATAGTCCCACGAAGGTATCGCAGAACTCGAAGAAGGTGACTGTAGTGAACCTGAGTGGGAGCTGAAACAAATTGACTCAGAATATGAACTGGATAAGTGATATCCGGACGAGTAACAGCAAGGTAGACAAGACTCCCAACAAGATGACGATAGCGAGTCGGATCAGAAAGAGGCTCGCCATCAGAGAGTCAGAGGTGAACATTGAGCTCCATAGGAGTCTCAACAGTACGCTGATCAGTGAGAGAGGCACGATCAAGAAGATCCTGAATATATTTCTCTTGGGACATAAAGAAACCATCTGGAGTGGAAGTAACTTCAATCCCAAGGAAGTAACGAAGAGGACCAAGATCCGACATAAGGAACTGCTCACTAAGACGAGCCTTGACAAAGGCAATGTACTCAGAATCATCTCCCGTAATGATCATATCATCAACATACAAGAGAAGAAGAGTCCGACCACGAGACGAAGTGTGGACAAAAAGCGCAGGATCATAATCACTAGCTGAAAAACCAGCAGCAGTGACCACAGAGGAGAAGCGCTCAAACCAAGCACGAGGGGCTTGCTTAAGGCCATAGAGAGAGCGACGAAGGCGACAGACCATGCCCTCAGGAACAGAACACCCAGGTGGCGGATGCATGTAGACCTCCTCACGCAACTCGCCATTAAGAAAGGCATTCTTGACATCAAGCTGAGAAACAGACCAGTGGCGAACAGACGCCACCGAAAGAAGAGTGCGAACAGTGGTCATGTGGGCCACAGGAGCAAAAGTCTCGTCGTAGTCAACACCATGCTTCTGCTGGAAGCCACGAGCAACAAGATGCGCCTTATAGCGCTCAAGAGAGCCATCAGAGCGAGTCTTAATCTTATAGACCCACTTACATGTGATGGGATGAGAATGAGATGGAAAAGGAACAAGATCCCAAGTACCAGTACGCTCGAGGGCAGCAATCTCCTCGGCCATGGCAAGCTGCCACTCAGGGTGAGTAACAGCATCCCAGTAGGAGACAGGCTCACGAGTAGCTGCGCCAGCAAAGGCAAAACGGGCAGGAGGCCGAATCGACTGGCGATTGCGGAGAGCGTAGCGAGGAGAAGATGACCCATCAGGGGAAGATGGAGCATCAGAAGAAGATGGAACATCAGGAGAAGATGGCTCATCTGAAATATTCTCAATACGAGGTCGACGAGTGTAGACGATAGTAGGAGGAGCCTGGGGAGTCTTAGGAGACGACACAGGCGGCGACAACGGCGGAGAGGCCACTGGGGGAATATGTGGAGACTCAGTAGGACAGGTGGACGAGGGCAAAACAGATATAGGAGTATCTGGAAAGGTCAAGAAAGACAGAGACTCCACAGAGGAAGCCGAAGGAGAGGCAGGACGTGGGTAGAATGGACGAGACTCGTCGAAAGTCACATCCCGAGAAACCCGTATCCGACGACCAACAGGATCCCAGCACCGATAGCCCTTGTGCTCGGCACTGTACCCCAGAAAGACACATTCAACAGACTGAGCGGTCAGTTTGGTGCGTTCTCGAGGGGCGAGGAGAACGTAGCAAACGCAGCCAAACAGATGAAGGGCAGAGTAGTCAGGAAGAAGACCACAGAGACGCTCAACAGGGATCGCACCCTTAAGAGCAGAAGAGGGCTGAATGTTGACGAGATAGGTGGCAGTGGAAACAGCCTCGGCCCAAAAGTGAGGTGGAATAGAGGCGGCGGTCATCAGAGCATGAGCCGTCTCAAGGAGGTGACGATGCTTACGCTCAGCGACACCATTCTGAGCATGAGCATCAGGACAAGAAAACTGAGCGAGAGTGCCCTGCTCAGCAAGGAAGCTGCGTAGGTGACGAGAGAGGTACTCGCCAGCAGAATCAGCACGAAAGACACGAATAGGAGTGGAGAACTGTGTGTGTATCATAGTGGCAAATTGTTTATAGATAGGCAAGGCCTCACTACGAGAAGACATGAAATATATCCAAGTGTGACGAGAGAAATCATCTATAAAAATAATATAATAACGATGACCCCCTTTCGAAACGAAGGGAGCCGGACCCCAAACATCTGAATGAACAAGATCAAAAGGACGCTGAGACACAGTCTCACTATGAGGATAAGGAAGCTGAATTTGTTTACCTAACTTACAGCCCTGACAATCTAAAGACACGTCTCCTGAGACAGATCCCAGAAGACCACGACGAACTAAGGTCGACAGACGAGATCCACACAGATGGCCAAGACAGTGATGCCACTGCTGGAAAGAGCCGGTAGACGAAGTGGCAGAAGCGGAGAGACTGGCAGCGATGGTGGCAGCGGAAGGAAGGTGAAGCCAGTCAAGCTCCCAAAGACGCTGTGAGTCACGGCGCCGAGGGCCAGAACCAACCAGAGCTCCCGTGTGGCAGTCCTGAACACAACAAGAGTCAGAGTCGAGAATAACCCGATAACCAAGGTCAGTAATCTGCCCAGCAGAGAGAAGCTGCAAGGTAAGGCGAGGAACATGAGCAACAGAAGGAACATGAAAAGATGAGTTGCTAAGAGATCCTCGACCAGAGACAGAAAGAGATGTACCATCAGCAGTAAGAACACTGACAGGAGAATCAAGAGGTGTAATAGAAGACAGAGTGGAAGGATCAGGAGTCATGTGAAAAGATGCTCCAGAATCAAGAATCCACGGGGAGGTACCTGACTGTGTAGGAGGTGGTCTCTCAGTGCCCGAAGAGTCAGTAGCAGAACCTGTCGAGGGAGAACCTGAAGCGGCAAGTAGGCGTCGAAGTCTGGCTATCTCCTGCTCGGTGAGAGAAGCTGCTGAAGAAGTCGAGGCAGACGTCGTCGTAGAAGCACTAGTGCCAGGAGAAGAACGGCGTGAAAGATGCCGCTTCTTCTTGTAGCACTGGGACTCAGTGTGGCCATCCTTGTCGCAGTAGGAACAGTGAGGACGGCCACCTCCAGACGGAGGACGGCCACCACCACCTGTGGTAGCCGTTGGAGGAGGCAGTGTAGCAGACGGACGAGCGGCAAGCACAGAGGGGAGTGGCATCAGACCAGCACCACTCAAACGAGTCTCCTCTGCGCGTATCTTGGTAAGAGCCTCCAGGAGAGTGACACGAGGGTGGCGTGCAAGGAGCTAGGCACGCCTTTGCTCGAACTCAGGACGAAGGCGAGTAAGGAACTCGTAAACCCGCTGAAACTCCAGGTTAGCACGTACATCCAGGCAGCACGGACAGGTACGACAGCCAGCAGTGCGGAGTGAGTCCAATTGACGCCAGACAGCAGAACTCTGAGCGTAAAAAGCGTCAACAGTAGCATCGCCCTGCCGAAGAGAGTGCTCCTGGCGGACCACGGACAGGTACAGGGCATCACCAGAGGGCTCGTAGCGCTGACGAAGATGAGTCCACATCTGGAAAGCCGAAGGGAGTCCCACAACCTCAGAAGAAAACTGAGGCTGGACACTGGCGATGAAGACAGCAGCAGCTCGAGCGTCGTCATCGTACTACTGAGTGTAGACGGTCAGACGATCCTTGTAGGAACCCAGAGCCTCCTGATAGGCAGAGGCAGCTGTATCATCAGCTTCATCATCAGCAGCAACCTTATCGACTGTCGGAGGCAATGCAACAGGCGGAGGCTCCGTCGGAGGAATAGGGCAAGGCGGGCAGGTGACATCGCCAGAGAGGACGCCCCAGAGACGAAGACCACGCATGTGAATGCGCATGTGAGACACGAAGTCGGTGTAATTAACACCATCAAAAATCACCGGGCAGCGAGGGAGGGAAATGGTGCCCATTGGTAGGCGGCGCTGGACGGCGCGACGACCAAGGCAACGAAGTCTAACAGGCGGCGCTGGACGGCGCGGCGGTTAGAACAACGGTTTTTTTTGCTTTTTTTTTCTTTTCCTTCCGCTCGGTTAAAACCTTAAACGGGCCAGAGGCCCGTTACGCACGCACGCCCGCACGCGTTTAGGGTTTTCCCGCGGCGGCTGCGGGCTGGCGGAAGGCGGCCGGGCGGGCGAGCGCCAGGCGGGAGGTGGAAGGCGGCGGCGGGCGAGCGCCTGGGGAAGGCGGCGGCGTCCGGGAGGCAGCGGCGCGGCCTGGGGAAGGCGGAGCAGCCGGCGGCGGCGGCCTCGGGCGGGGGAGGAGCAGCCGGCGGCGGCGGCCTCGGGCGAGGAAGGAGCAGCCGGCGGCGGCGGCCTCGGGCGGGGGAGGAGCAGCCGGCGGCGGCGGCCTCGGGCGAGGAAGGAGCAGCCGGCGGCGGCGGCGGCCTCGGGCGAGGGAGGAGCAGCCGGCGGCGGCGGCGGCCTCTGGTGAGGGAGGAGCAGCCGGCGGCGACCTCGAGCAGGCGGCCTCGGGCGGAGGCCCGCGACAGCGACCGGACGGAGTCGGGCGGCAACCAGCAGACGGCGGGGCCGGGCGGCGGCGCGGGGAGGCCGGCGACGGCGCGTGGAGGCCGGCGGCGGCTCGTGGGAGTCGGTGACGGTGGTGCAGAGTCGACGACGGCGCGCGGAACCCTAGGTAGGCCAAAACCCTAGTTTTGGCTTTGATACCATGTTATGAATAGCGCTTTTATTCATATGAGGCCAATGGGCCAGTATATATACACAAAGTACAGGAGGTAAATATGCAAAGAACCCCTCATAACACTGGGGAATAACAAACTATACATATATCTCTAACAGTTCTATCTCTCTTACACGTCAGATTGGACCCCATGTGTTTCAACTGAATTTCACTACCTGGGCCACAGGACCAAATAGACTGAGCATCAAAACCCACAGGTTGCACTTGTGTAAACCCTTAATCAACAACCTTATAAGTGGTATTGGACCTTTTTCCCCAAAAAGACTAGTCTAATGGATGGAGTCACCCTTACACTTATAAGAGCAACTCCAACAGTAGTCCTCAAAACAGGGCCCGTACTTTTTATTTGAGGGCTCTCCCTACTTTTGAGGGCTCTGTTTTTGGGCTACACTCCAGCAGGAGCCCTCAAAACAGGACCCTCAAATTCATTCTTAGAGGGGATGACACATAGGATCCACCCTCATCATCATCCTACTTTTGAGGGCCGAGGGGCAAAAAACTCACCCCAGCAAGGCCCCTACTTGAGCCCTCAAAAGTAGGGGCTCCCTCCAGACCCCCCAGGAATGAGGGCTCGAAGGGGAGATTTGAGGGCTCCCTACTTTTGAGGGCTCAAATAGGGGTCCTGCTGGAGTGAGTTTTTTGCCCCTCGGCCCTCAAAAGTAGGATGAGGGCTCAAGTAGGGGCCCTGCTGGAGTTGCTCTAAGTTATGCCTCTTTTTTTTCCCTACAACCTATATAGGACTAAACCCAACGTTTTCCCCCTCACATATTGATTGTGACCACTGCAACTATAAGGCCCAAGAAGATGTTGGACGTCTAGGTTCTGATACCAATTATAAGATTGGACTCCTTAGGGTCCAATCGGGTTTTGCTACCTGGCCCACAGGACCAAATAGGCTGGGCACCAAAACCCATAGGTTGCACTTGTGCAAGCCCTTAAGAAACCAACTTATAAGTTATATTGGGTTTTCTCCCCCCAAAAGACTAGTCCAATGGGTGAAAACTCCCTCACACTTATGAGTTGTACTTCTTCCTTTTCCACAACTCATGTGGGACTAAACCCAACATTATAAGTTGACGACCACGAAAAGGCAACTGACACGCCAACCATGGAAGGCGTGATCAAGAGATCCGACTACAACTCGGTCGCAGATCCTAATGACCACGTAGTGGATCCTGACACTACGACCATGGAAGACGAAGTCGGAGGATACGACCACAAAACAGAAACTCTAGGCTACGACCACGGCAGGCTAATACCATGATAGTCTACGAACAGTTCAAGTACTGTAGTAGTCGTAAATCAAGCCGTAGTTGTAAAAGTACTGTAGCGGTCATAGTCGTAAATAACGGTAGTAGTAAAAGGTCAGGAGTCAGAGCCCATTTAAGATTCAGAATAGTCGTAAAGGGAAAGTTAGGATATGTCCGATTAGACTTTCATCATGGTAAGCTGCGTTAGTTCCGAAGTCTTGTATGTTGCTTCTCTGTATATAAAAATAAAAAGGACGTAGATGTATAGCATCACATCATAAAGAAAAGAAATCAATCTGTATTTACTGTGTTCACGTGCATGATCTTAAAGTTTAAAGTTTATTGCTGGGCTAAGCCCTCCGTAATTCCCCAACACTATATAGACTTGTTGTGGACGCATTACGTTCGGTTGTTCAGGAAACTGGGGTTCCGACCGGACTCCACTGAGCTGGGAGCAGCGGACGCCGGACGGCCATCGCCCTCGCCGCCGCACGCGCCGTGGCGTCCATCCACTCGGCCGGAGGAGCCTCCTGCCACGGCAACATCAAGTCCTACAACATCCTCCTCACCGAAACCGAAGAGGAAGCCATGTACAAAAAAGATGTTATAATTAATATCTATATATGATTAATTTATACTGTTATAATCTGGTTCTATCAAAATAAGTGATATAGATCTTCTCCTTATCTCTTGGTTAATGAGAGAATTTCTAGATTTTTTTGCTTTTTTCTGATTTAAAGATTACTGTTAGATTTTTTAAACCTCAAACAAAAAAGATGCTGAATACCACCGCTTGTCTGTAGATATATAGTTTTGCTCATGAAAACAACTGTGACGACCCGCATTATTACCATGGGGTAATAACGCTAGTCCACGGATTATTATTCGTTTTAGCCGATAGAACATCGCTCTAACGAATAATACGCCATCAGAGTGATGCAGCAGAACAATAATTAGAGACACAACAAGATATTACAAGAATATCGCCATGCAGGGCTAAAATTATTACAAAGCCTCAAGGGCTTGAATATTACATTCTTTAGGAACAAAACTATTCTAACTACTTCCTATTCAATAACGACCACACGGAGTGTCCATCTTGTACCCACTGTAATCCGAGTCTACGGTATTCCTTGCAGGTACCTTCCTCCTGATCTTAGCCATTTTCTGAATTGACATGCTCCTAAGCAAAGGGAGGATTATAGCAAGGGTGAGTACAGAAGTACTCAGCAAGCGCTATTAACAAAAATGCACAACATGCTTATCCTTTCCACATTTAGGAATCTCAATTCCTGTTCTCAATTTCTTACTCATTTTTATACTCTTTTCCTTCCTCAATTTCCTTCCCATGCCATAGAAAATAAAGTTTGTTGGTTTTGAAATAATGACAATTTATTAATTTAGAAAACTACTGAACATACGCATGAACAGCAAAAACCCCCATAAGTTTCCGTAATTCTCCTTTCCCGGAGACGGGCATGAATTCATGATTTAGATAGCATTGCGCAAGCTTGTATCACTTTACCCATCACCACTCTGATCCTGTTGGCTTCCCGGAACTCCACAATTCCTTAGATGCGGCGCCCAGATCAGAGTATAGTACGTTTGCATCTATCTCAGTAATTATATCTCCACCCAGTTACTCACAAGCGGCAGCCTGGAGCGGTGTAAAACCCTCACGCAGACCCACCGAAAGCGATAATAACTGTTGGCTGGTAGGGTTTCCGACCCTCACCCAGCCCCCCTGCCAGCGTAATATAACGCCTTTGCGTAACCCGCCTGTGGGTTCTTACGCTCCGGTCTCTTACCGGTTCCTTTGGGCTTATCTCATAATTAAAAATCAACCATGTGGAGAATATAACACTTTGATAGAGCTACTAGTCTATCCGCCCGCAAACGGGATGATGGTTGATACGGTTGGTATGGTCTGTTCACACAGATGAAGTTTGTAATTCCTTATATTCTATTCTTATGCAGAGGTCCCACACCTTCCCACTCATTACCTGCCCTGGCAACCTCTGCCCACCTTCTTACATAATAGAAATAGCCAACTGCTCCATCAGTTGCCATCTATCTCATTTCTCTTATAGCCATTGCTTGAGTTAAATATTTTTATTTCTTTCATGCAGGGTGATACTAGATTAATACAAAAATACTTGCTTTAAGCAATATACGCTAAAGATTTGATCAAAGGAATGCTTGCCTGAACTTTAACCATATACTCGGATTCACGTGGGATCAGATGAAGCCATCCCCGTAGCTTGGATTGTCGCCTGCAATTAAATACGTCGACTACGACTTAATTTACGAGAACATAATAAAATACGATGTGTTGAGGTGTTTGTGCTCCTAAGGTAAGACGTCACTCCATTTAATCCAATCGCTGTAGTCGAGGTTAACTTCTGTACAGTACTCGTCGTTTGACATCATCGCACTAACGTCATAAGATATGGTTGATCTAGAGTTATGCCCGGTGTTTTATTAATTCCCAGCAATTTTTCGATTATACAGGATTAATTAAATGCATGTACAATTCTAACTGCTAATATTAATCCTGGTCAATCTTCGCGTAAACAATATTTACCTCTCTAATTCTCTTTAGATCTTATGGCTATTTAAATAAATTCTTTTTCCTTGGTAGGTCCTTTCTCGTAACTAGTATGTGCGTGGTTACTTATCTACACCAATCAAATTTATTTTTAAGTAAATATTAATTAAATTGTAGTAGTAAATATTAATTAAATTATACTACAGCGTCTTTGTACGATCGCTAAGTTTTATGTTAACTAGCCGCGAGCTGTTATAACTTATACTATTTAAGTTACTAGTTACAAGTTATTCGGCGTGCACGGTTTTATAACTTCAGATAGTCTTGTGATTTGGGATATATTATTCTCTCTGCCTCTAATAATTTGGCATCTTCTAATGGATATTAATTTAGAATGTTAATTTAGAATGTGATTATTAATTTATTCTGATAATTACAAACATGTATTATTGATGTTTCTACAATTTATAATCGACTAATAAGAATTATCTGGGCATTTAATTGCATGATAGAGCAACCTAAAGGATATTTTAACAATTTACTTCATACCTCTCCACCTAATTTATGAGTACTAGACATAAATATTTATTAGCAAGGTTTTTATAATTCAATACACTAGCCATGGTTGCAACAATCATATACCAATTTAATTTGTACGAGCTATACTTTAATCTATTGCTGGCAATTCAGTTATTCTAATTATTGTAATTACAGAGTAGTGATCCTCTATTATTTAGATGAACCTAACTACACTATCTGGTTATTCAAACCTGCAACAATTGGTTCATACTATAGTACTTTCATTTAATCTGTACGATTATAAGTTTAATCGACTAGCATCTTTTAAGTTGTCGGACCATCGTTACTTTATCCTCATATTCTAGAGTAATCAGAGGTGGGTTTCTATAATTTAAAAGCTAGTGACAACATCTTTCGAGTATTTAAATATGCGATGGAATGGTCTAACTGAATAAACACAAGTTTTAATATACCTATGTACATGCTCTAATCCGTTAACAGTTCGGTTGATTTATAACGATCAAGAATATTTATCATTAAACTTTCACAAGTTTTTTACTACCAACAGGGTTAATTAGGTATTGAATTAGGAATTCTAATAATTCGAACGGCAATATATCGATTCAATTGGTACACATTAGATTTTAATCTAAGGACAGTCCTTACTTAATCATAACTACTGATTAGAGATATTTTGTATTTTAACCTGCTTAACATAATACTATCGAGTAATTTAATTTACAATAGCTTACTTGAGTTAAATAATTACGAATGCCTTTTTATTAAACACACTTCTCTTCTCTCTACTTTTTCTTCTTTCTTTTTTTTCTCTCTCCGCCCCTCCCTTTCCTCGTTTCTTCCGCCACCTCCCCACTTCCCTTTCCACCGACGCCTCAGCTCCTCTGCTTCCTCTCCTTTTTCTCACCGCCGCCTCAGCTCCCTGGCGTCTCTTGCCGACGCCGCCTTTTCCCCTTCTCTCGGTCCCCCTTCTCTCCTCTTCCTATTTCCCCCGCTCGGTGCTGCCCTGGCCCCGCGCGCGCCGCGCCGCACTGTCGGCCCCTCACGCCGCGCCGCACTGCCTTCGGCTCCTCCCTGTGCCTTCTTCTTTGGCTCAGATTCGCGCCCTTCCTACGCTGCCCCCCAAGTCACCGCCCGACTTCGCCACCGTCGGCACCCCCTTCTGCGCCTCCTCCTCCCGCGTCGCCCCCACCGACGCGCCTCCCCTCTACGTTGCCTCCTCCCTTAGCCCGGTCGGCTACTGCCGGATCCGTGACCTATGGCCCGTATCTGGCGCTCCTCCCTCTGATCCAGCCAGGTCCACGGTTGATTTTATTACTATTTCATTTTGGTTCTACACTTTGATTTGTCTATTGTGATTTTTGGGAATCTACCTGAGGGTGGGCATTGGTGGCTCCGGCGGGGCTCGATGTCGTGCCATGCGCCGGGGGAGCATGGACTGGCCGTCGGGTGCGCGGAGTTCACCTGGCCCTATGGCGGCTTGCCTTCTCGGTAACTTCTGTTCCTTTGCTCTATTTCCCCCTACTTTCGGTGGTTGCTCTGTGTGATGGTTCCATGTATTCTACTGAGGATGGATGCTTATGGCTTCTATTTCAATGTGGGCTATAATGGATGAATGTAGTATATGGATATCGATTTTGTGGGTTTACCTGTACTGGTGATTGTGAGGAAGGTTAGGGTTTGGGGCTGGTTGCGGTCGCTGGCTTGCGGTTGCTGGCTTGTGGGCGCTCGCTTGCGATTCTCCTGCCGCCGTCACGGTCGCCTTGCTCCTTCGGCTTGCCGTGCCTTCGCCTCCCTGGCCTTAGGGCTCCACTCGGTGGCTGGCTTCTCTGTTGGTCTTGGGATTGGCTGGGGAGTCTGGGGGAATGCTTACCGTGCCTTGCTCTGTCTCTTGCGCTCTTTCCTCTGGTTGGCTATTGATGTATTGGCAGTGGGATATTTGGCTGGCAGTGCTGTGGTTTTGGCCGTGAGGTCTTGCTGGGGTTTTGGCCGTGATGGTGTGCTGGCTGGAGGTGCTATCTGGGGAATATTGTGATATGTGGGCATGGTTTTGACAAGTGCCTCCCTGTTGTTGTTTGAGCTTGAAAAGGGGATTATGGCATTTTTAGCTTTACCCTGGGTTGGTTCCTATACTCAAAACAGGTTTGTATATAAAAAAAATACCGTGTGATGAGCCTATGGTTGTGAGAGGTGCCGACTGGCCCCCGGACGGTCAGGTATCTCCGTGAACGGATTACCCCGCCCGAAGTTAACCGCTAGGGCTCTGGCGGCTATTCGCTTTTATTTCTTTTGTTTATTTTTATTCGTTCTTTTGTTCGGTCTTTTTCGGCATTAAAACTATTGATTCGCTCACAAGAAATATCGATGTGTTGGCACTCTAACGACGGACTTCGATGTATGAAATGGTCTAATTGTAATAGGGCTTTCTCTTAATGTTGATGTACCAAATATTGTAATTTTTATTCTTTAATTCCCGAATGTAATATTTATGTATGAGATGGACTTGGGTGTAAGTTACATCACACACTTTCTGACGAAACACGGTTGTATTACAATTACCTAGTTCTTGAGATGGTTATCTGGTTGAAACATAGAATCGTATATTTTTTGTAATTCAGATTGTTGTTATTATGTAATGCAAATTGCAATATTTTTGCTAGTCTTGATATGAGTTCTCATCATCGATCAATGTATGTTATTGATTTTACCCTACACAGATTGTAATTAACTACTGTTGTACTACAGACTGTTATATATATTTTAATTGATTTGAATGTTTCTATTTGTCATGCAATTGAATTTTTGTTTCTCATTTCAGTCCATACGGTTTGATATTCATCCTCGATAATAAAATTATGAAAACAATATACTAGTTTATCATTCGTTGATTTCAATTTATACGGCTACGTAGAAAAGTTTTAAATTCCCCCGTTTTTAGCTCATTAGTTATGTATAATTAATCCTGCTTAACGTCCTAATTCACTAATTAGGGTTAATTAACGACGTGGGTCGTTACAATAACACTGCCCCTGCTACATCTATTTTAACATAAAAGAGACAAGACAAAACACCCCTTACTTTTCCTTCACTTGTATCCTACATTTTTGATTTTTTTTAATAGGAAATCGGGTGAGAGTGTCCTTGTAGGACCGAAATGGCGACAGTGGGGGGTGAATGTCGCTCGCTTCAAATTCTCCCCCGAGAAATCAAACACTGATTTTTCAAAAAGATGCAAAACTAAGCACCTCACAGAAAATTAAAAATAATTTTGCTGAAATTTGGAACGCATGCGACACTGAAAAATTCAGCATAAATCAGAGACCAGCCAGTAAAAAATTCAACTAAAAATAACGCTGTTTGAATCGCATGCAAAATTGATGACAATCAGCAACAAGGAAAAAGAAAAGCAACTACACCATGCTTTCCTTGCCATTCAATCAAAGAAGGGACAAGCCGCTGGACCAAAAGAAAAAGAAATCACAACTGAAAGATAAAAGGGAGGAGACCAAGACTGAAAAGATAAATCAACAAAGGTACTTGCAGTTGGCCAAAACTTCTTGATACTCTCGGATGGCACAAGATAGAAATGAAAAACTTGCCGAGAGAATTATGCTTGCCGAACTACACAGGAAATAGCACAAAAATGAGAAGCAAGCCAACTAGTACTGCTGCCCATAAATCAACCGAGAAAGCCCTGGGACATGCTCTTTCAACCAAGGAAGATATTAATGCAGTTCGGCCTAGAGTATAGGAGTGAATCCCAGACTAAAACTTAATAAAACCAAGGAGAAATTTCTCTGCAGAAAGGACAAGGGAAAGATTACCGAAGGAAATCACTGCAAGTTGGCCGAAAGTAGCATTCCTGGCCGAGAGCACAAATAGCAGAAAAACTCCGGGAACCAAAACACAGGAAATCACAGTGAATACACAGGGAACAGAGGCAAGAACACAAGGAGAAGCATAAACTCAAAATACATCACAGAGAGAACATCACAAACACAAAATATCATAAACACGATACAGAGACATACATGATTACATATAGTTGTTCAGCTCATCTCTCTCAATCTCTCACTAAACTAGTCCCCATACGTGCTTGAGAATCAAGAACTCATAGCATACATGTATAGGAGACACACCCACTCTCTCAACCACTAAAGCACAAAGCAAAAAGCCCTAAACCCCTCTCTCTAAGTCTTACCAACAACCAGGAAACACACTCCTATTTATAGCATTCTTTGATGGGTTTACACTTTGCTTTGCCCATTTTACCCCTCCATGCTTTGCCCGCTAACCCGCTTCCTTTTGCAGCCTCGCGCTTTTACCGAAACGCCCCTGCTGCACCTTCCGGGAAGTTTCCGCGTTCCTTGTCTTGCACGCCTCGTAACCACCTCGAGTCCACGTCGTCTTCGACACATCCCGACTGTTCTGACCTCAGCGCCACCTGCGCCTAGTCCAGTCCTCCGTGTCTCGCCACGACTCCACTCGACGTCCTGCAGCCATCACAGACAAAAACCACATCGCATAGCACGGCACAAAGCATATAAACATGATTAGTACCAACAAATCCTACTCAAGCGAGAAATGGCCCAAATGACCAACCGGGAAGATGACCATGCGTCAAATCTGTCTAATCATAACCCGACCTCGCCAAATGCCATAATGGCACGAATCACTCAAACCAAACTCACTCTAACCAAACCACGTGTCAATTACTCATCACCAACTTGGGATTTAGACCACATGGTCTCTCAATCTCCCCCTTGATTATTGACAAACCCTGAAAAACGATGAGTTTGTTTGAAATGAAAAAGAGTCAAACATGGTCCAAAGAAGATTAAGGAAGCTAATGACCATGTTGATAAAGGAACACTAGAGCTACAACAAAAAGAGCAAATTTTTCTCCAAAGCTCTAGAAAGTTCCCGAATGCCTTTTTCTCCGCTATTCTCCCCCTTTTGGCAATAAACACATCAAGGAGCAAAAGAGAGAATAGTTATGCATATGGATGAAAATAGCTGAAGATTGTTTATTCTAAGCATTTAGAGCCATGAGAATTATCCATAATGACCATAAGGAATTACACCAAGCCATAACTCAATAAAAGGCTATCTAGATCATGATAGTATATGTATAAGCCAGCTAGCACATAAAGATGACAATTTGAAATGTAGGGCATTTAGTGAGCAAGTCAAGTCATCAATTAAGCAAAGTCTAGCTAGAGATATCTAAGAATGATGCAGGCCATGTCAATAAGCTAAGCGTAACTAAGAAGCTAATATTGAGTCCAAATAGAGTGCTAGATGCTCAAGGATGAAACATTTGTTTAAGCACTTTTAATCTTTTGGTAATCAAGCAAATTTTGCACAAATGACATATTTTCTTTAAAGCGAATAGTTGTTTCCAACCAAAATTTTGTCATGTGCTAGATCTCAAGCCTTATGCGACTACTCCAAGCGAGAAGCTTAAGAAGATAGTCTAGGTCATCCAAAACTCCCCCTGAGTTCATGCCTAGTGCAATGGCAAGCCGTCTCATGAGAAAGAATTGGTGAAATCAGTTTTTTCGCACATAAAAAGAGATCTTTTGCTTTTCAACAGGATGTGCTAACTTATGCATCATCAAGAACTAACATGGCTCAAACTAAGACTCAATAGAGATTCAACGCTAAACTCAGCCTATTTGACATGGCATGAATCATAAAAAGATAGCTCAAGAAAGACTAGACTCAAATGCTAACATGACAAGTTTTAATTCAAGTTGAGCAGTTTTAATTAACTTATCATGGCAAAAGCTAGTCTACACATATGAAGTCATGATAAATCTAGCAAATACGCACAAATCATGGCAAGGTGTGAAGCATTGTAATCATGTCATGACAGGATAATAAACAAGGCTCCATGTAGTTATATTACAATGCAGAATGCTAAAAATGCAGAAAATCCAGCTCCCCTCAACATTAGATGCAGCTTTTAGTTCAAGTTGAGTTATGTCAATATTAAGCTCCAGAAGCTCCCAAATGAACTCCCCCTGAACCAAAACAGTAAAAACGAGAAGCTGACAAAGAAAATCCAAACGGGTAGTCCTTAAAGCATAGACAAGATGTAGAGGATACTATGGCTCAAACAGACTCTCATGTACCACATATGACTCCAGGACTATTAACTGACCGAACAACACACACTAGAGAGCAAACACGTACCCTGTCTACCCGAGGGTGGCCCGACCCTCGCTAGAACCTACAAGAAGTGAGTGAGCTCAATCTAGTGAGATAAGAAGCAGCTAATAAGAAGCATCCTAGAAGCACAAGATAAGAGTAGGAAGTCTAAGCAACTAGGCAAGAGAAGCACTCTAACCTATGCTAGAAGGACTAAACCCAATGCACCCAAATGCAAAGCGACAGAAATGAGACAGAAACATAATCAATATAGTAAAGCAGTAAAGCCCAAAACTCCCCCTCACTACAGTCCATAAGGACAAACCACCCCAAGTTCTCCCCGCAGAGCTGAAAACCTCGAACTATCCAATGGCTTGGTGAAAATGTCAGCCAACTGGTGGTCACTCTCCACAAACTGGAGTACTATATTGCCCTTCTCTACATGGTCTCTAAGGAAGTGAAAGCGAATATCAATATGCTTGGTCCGAGAATGCTGCACTGGGTTCTTAGCAATGTTAATCGCAGAAGTGTTATCACAAAAGAGTGGAACACTGTCTATGACTAACCCAAAGTCCCGCAGGGTCGAAGCCATCCAAAGCACTTGGCTACAGCAACTGGCTGCAGCAACGTACTCGGCCTCTGCGGTGGACTGCGCAACACCGGACTGCTTTCTCGAAGACCAAGATACGAGAGAAGTGCCAATGAATTGGCAAGTGCCAGAAGTGCTCTTCCTATCTATCCTACAGCCGGCAAAGTCTGCATCCGAAAAGGCTCTCAAGGAAAGACAGGATGAGGAAGAGTACCAGATACCATAGTCAATGGTAGCTCGAAGGTACCGAAAGATGCGCTTCACCGCCTGGCGGTGAGATACGCGAGGAGAAGCCTGAAAACGAGCACACAAACACACGGAGAAGTGTATGTCTGGTCTCGAGGCAGTGAGGTAAAGAAGAGAGCCGATCATACTTCTGTACTCTTTCTGATCAACTGGCTCGTCATCCTCATCTGGGTCAAGATAGGCTGTAGAAGCCATCGGAGTTGACACCGGCTTACCATCACTCATGTCGAAGCGTCTCAGGAGGTCGCGAGTGTACTTGCCTTGATGCAAGAAGGTACCCTCCCGAGTCTGCTTGATTTGGAAGCCAAGGAAGAAGGTCAACTCGCCCATCATGCTCATCTCAAACTCGGTGCTCATGACATCCGAGAACTGTGAAACCAGAGCATGGGAAGAGCCGCCAAAGATGATGTCATCGACATAGATCTGGACGAGCAGAAGGTCATTGCCAAGCCTACGGATAAACAAGGTCTTATCTACTTTACCCATTTCAAACCCATGACTCAACAAGTAGGACTTAAGCCTCTCATACCAAGCTCTGGGGGGCTGCTTAACTCCATACAACGCTTTGGAAAGTTTGAAGACATGGTTTGGGTATTTGGGGTTCTCGAAACCTGGAGGCTATCTGACGTAAACTTCTTCCTCAATGACTCCATTAAGGAAGGCACTCTTAACGTCCATCTGGTAGAGTTTGAAACCCTTAGAAGCTGCAAAGGCAAGCAGGATTCTAATGGCCTCAAGTCGAGCTACAGGGGGCAAAGGTCTCCTCGAAGTCTAGACCCTCAACCTGGGAAAACCCCTGAGCTACCAGTCTAGCCTTGTTTCGAATGACTACCCCATCCTCACTCTGCTTGTTCTTGAACACCCACTTAGTCCCAATAATATTGTGACCTCGAGGGGGCTCGACAAGCGACCAGACCTTGTTCCTCTCGAAATTTTCTAGCTCCTCATGCATGGCATTGACCCAAGACTCGTCGGAAAGAGCATGAGAAACACCCTTGGACTCAAAGGAGGCAATGAAAGCAGAATGAAGACAGAATTGAGATAAGCCAGATTTTGAGCGGGTAACACGCTCGAACAGGTCTCCAATCATCTGCTCAGAAGGATGCCTTTTCTGGATATGTCGGGGAGGTCCAGGATGAGATGAAGAAGTGGCCTCTACCTCGTGAGCTGACAAGATAGGAACAGAGCCACTAGCTCCAGAGGAAGCAGTAGGCAAAGGCTGATCACCTCGAGGTGCCGTGGAAGAAGGCATCTCAAGGGGAGGATGAGGAGCTGGATCAGGTAAACAATCATCGTCTCCATCGTCCTCATCATCCACAAAGATGGTCTCGGACTGCTCTAAAGAACCTAAGATATCGGGCCTAGTCCCCGGATTGGTCTCGTCGAAAGTCACCTCACAGGTCTCTACCATTTTACTAGATTCGCAGTTCCAAACCCTATAAGCCCGCAAAGAAGGCGAGTAACCTAGAAAGATACCATCACAAGAACGTGACTCGAACTTGTCTAGGTTCCCGGACTTCAAAATAAAGCACTTGCAACCAAACACACGAAAATGAGAGACGCTGGGCTTTCGCCCATATCTCAACTCATAAGAAGTATGGTGCAAGTGTGCCCTAAGAAAGACTCGATTTGAGACATGGCACGCGGTGGCTATAGCCTCAGCCCAAAACTTCCGCGGTGTAGAGTACTCATCAAGCATCGTCCTGGCCATCTCGACCAAGGTACGGTTCTTCCTCTCCACGACGCCATTCTGCTGTGGGACGTGCGGAGAAGAGAACTGGTGCTCTACACCTGTCTCATCACAGAACCTCTCGAAGTAGGAATTCTTGAACTCCGTGCCATTGTCACTGCGGATCGCTCGTAAGGCACCCGGGAGCTCAACAGAAAGCCTACTGAAAAGACATCGAAAATGTGAAAATGTCTCATCCTTCGAAGCTAAGAAAAACACTCAAGAAAATCTCGAATAGTCATCGACCACAACAAGTACATACCACTTCCCTCCGGCTGACTGCACTCGAGCTGGTCCAACAGTGTCCATATGGAGCAGCTGTCTTGGTGCATCAGTCATGGTCACAGTGACCGGAGGATGTGAAGCGGCAACCATCTTGCCGTGCCGGCATAGAGCACAAACAAAATCTTTGACGAGTAAAGTCCATTACCGGTCCTTAAACTTTTTATGCTGTGTCATCCCGGTCCATAAACTTTTAAAGTGTGTCATCCCGGTCCTTAAACTTTCAAAGTGTGGCAATATCCTATGTAGTTGTAGCAGTGAACTTTTTATGCTGTGTCATCCCGGTCCATAAGATTTTCAAAAGAAATTACCACACTTTGAAAGTTTAAGGACCGGGATGACACACTTTAAAAGTTTATGGACCGGGATGACACATCATAAAAAGTTTAAGGACCGGTAATGGACTTTACTCATCTTTGACCATTTTGAGCTTCGGTAGACCACGAATGAGGTCGTGGCCGCTAACTCGGGTCAAATGGTCGAATCCAATATGACCAAGTCTCCTATGCCAGAAGGTCAAATCACGGGATTCTGAGGCAACCAAACACCGGAGAGGATCACCAGAAGAATCAGAAAAAATAGCACGAAAGATCCTCTCATAACGAGAAATCCCGCAAACCAGACTACCCGAAGAATCAAGAATTTTGCAAGCGTTTTTCTTGAAGTTCACCTCGAAACCGTCATCGGTAAGCTGAGAAACGGAAAGCAAATTGTACTGCAGCTTACTAACCAAGGCAACATCTTTCAAAATGAAAGAATCATTAATGCGCACAGTACCTTTGGCGATGACGCGCCCAGATGAAGCATCTCCGAAGGTGATCGTCTCATCACCTGGAGCACGGGCAAGGGAAGAAAACCAATAGGAATCTCCGATCATGTGTCGTGAACACCCGGAGTCTACGAGCCAAACTTTTCCCTTCCCTGCCCGGCGAACCTGAGTCAAACAGAGAGTAAAGTCTCAGTACTGGGGTAAATCAAGAGTGATTTTGGCACCCAATACTGAACGACACGTCGAGTAGCAGAAGTAGCCACACACGACTGACCTCTAGCTACCCTACGCTCTCTGTCACTCAAAGCAGAAGGTCTGTGAGCAGACCTGAAGCTGCTGCGGGGTCCGACTGCTACAGGAGAGCGAGTCGGAACACCGGCAACAAGCTGATCACGCCGCGGGTAGCTGTCTTGATGTGGGAAACGAGATGTACCCTCATGACGGCGGAAGTCGCGACCCGGAGCAGCACGAGGACGAAAACCAGAAGACTCAGAGAAACCAAGTCCTCGATGCTGCCCAAACCCGTCAGAAGCAAACCTGGACCTCGTGCTAGTCTTAGGTGCACTCAGAATCTGGGGCTGACCCTGAATACGCCTAAGTGCCTCTGTACGGTCTCTACGCGCAATCCTAGCGTGCCTGAAGCATCGATCGACTGTGTGTCCATCCTTCTGACAGAAGGTGCAATGGTACTTCACCTTCTGAGAGGTAGAAGTAGCACAGGGAGGCTTCGCCTTCTGAGAGGCCGAAGCTGCAGGTGGACTCACCTTGCTGTCAGAGATCCCTTGGACAAAGCCCGCTGATTTGAATTTAACCTCATCAGATCGGGGCTCGACCTCGATCACACCTCCTACTATGGGTCGGAGAATAGTAGGTGGATGCTTTCTCATATCCTCATAAAAATCATATCCTAGACCTTGATTGAACTTGCAAATCTTGGATTGGTCTAGAATAAGATTAAGCTTCTTCTTGCCTCCTACAAATCTCTCGAGAGTGTTCATAAGGTACTGACACTCCTAAAAGAGAGAGGTGCAAGAAGAGCAGGGAGAAGAAGAGACAGGAGAAGGTAAGGGAGCAGAAGAAGAACCAACAGCAGAGGGAAGAATGGCTTGTGCACGCACAGCCGACTCTGAAGGGACAGTCCTACTGCTAGCCAGTTGGTTCACGTCGCTAAGCGTCTCAACCTTACCCTGGAGCTTCTCCCCCTTCTCCACAATCACATTACAAGCACAAGGTGGCTTCTCTAGAAGGTCCTTAGTTAGCTTTACACATTTCTGTTGAGGAATATTATCAAGAACTGCAAATAGGCATGCTGCGTTGTAATGTTGAAGAGGATGAGGAAGATAAGATGGCTCGTTTTTATGGGGGATTAAGGCGTGAAATTCAGGACATAATTGATTACAAAGAGTATAATGATATCAATAGATTGTTCCAGCTTGCTTGTTTGGCAGAGAAAGAATTGCAGGGTAGACAACAAAGGACAAGGAGCAATTTTGGAGGTACGTCTACATCGAGACCAACACAGGAGCAACCCAAGACAACCCCACCTCCTGTTTTTCGAGCTGCTGCCCCCTCTGTGAGTAGGGCGCGTTCAGCAGCACTGCCACCACCATCACGAGCACCCGAGGTGAGCAAATCTACTAGTGTGCAAGCACCAGCAAAGAGCTCTTCATCGGTTGCTTCCACGGGCCGTACGACGGGCATTGTGTGCCATCGTTGTAAAGGGATGGGCCACGTCATGAGAGATTGCCCAAGTCAGCGGGCGTACATTGCGACAGAAGATGGTGGTTATGTAAGTGCTAGTGATGTTGAGGATGAATATGCTCTTGCAGCTAACCTTGCAGGTAGTGGTGATGAACATGAGAACAAACATGTGTTTGTGCCATTTTCTGTGACTAACAACTTGTAGGTAGTTGAGAACCATGCCAAAGAAGAGCATGAGCTGATTGAATCACTGACCCCATTGGTTGAGAATGAAGATAAGGAGATGGATGCGCTTACATCATCTGAGGAGACCCAAAAAGGTAAAGAACATGGTACTATCATCGCTCACGGTATTGATTTGGTGCTACAACAAGACATAGAGCAACCTTGTGAGTATATACCTGTTGTAGTGCAATCTTTTGATATTCCTTGTGTTGACTTAAATAAACCATGTGCTGATCTAAATTCTCATAATTTTGCACATGTTAAATTAATAACACATAAAGAAGTTTTGACTAGAATTTCTCCTGCTAATTCATTGTGTTACATCATGTTGGATCTACCTATGAAATTGTCACATGCTATGGAGAAAGTTTCTGAACTTGCATGTTCGAAATTCTTATTTAGTACCTACACCCCTGGATATAAGTTTAATTTGATTGGAGATTATGATGTGGGAACTCAATTTCTTGTATATCGAATATGCATAACTTGCGATCACATGGATGAATTGAAACTTGCTATTTGGAACAACAATTCTTGTATGCTGAATCATGTTCAAAGTGAGAGGGAAGTAAAATTTAGTACTCATCCAATGCCTATGTATTCAACTCTTTTTACACCATCTAGTATAGACAATCTGAATAAAGATGATGAATTATGGCAGAACATACAAATCTTTTCACCCTGGCTAGATGAATTTGCTATTGTTCGATTGAGATATGATTATATAGCTGGATTGTTCCTCACTTACATTTGCAAAACAAGTTGCAACAATTACTGTGTGACAAATTTTGAATTGCTCATTAACTTATATGATTACTCTTGGGTTAATAATACAATTAGCTTTTATGATTGCTGCTGTTTTATAACCTTAATTGTGCAACAACGAAAAACTGTTAAAATGGATGACATATACATATACCATGCATACACCTTGGCTTCTTTGTTATCATATTTTCAGCTTATCAAGAGCCGAGGACGGCTTTGTTTGCAAGAAGGGGAGGATGATAAGAACATGAACCCTATGGATACAACCATATTTGCTCTACTTGTTGTTACAATTACAAGAGCTCCTACGCATCCCTTAAATTATGAGGTGAGCTCGTTTCAAAGAGATTTTACTTTATTTGATAAAGAACTTATGATATTACATAATGAGAGTTTGTTGCGTTTGTTATCATACACCAAGATTTATGATCAAGATCATGCAATACGTGACACTACACATATGTTAAAACCGAGGACGGTTTTCCATCAAGAAGGGGAGGATGATGTGACCACGCCACCAACACGTACGACCATAGCGGCCAATATCAAGAATGAACTAAAGGTGAATTCGTTTCTTCAACTTCAACATATTTTAAATGAGAATATGATGCTACCTAATGATGAAAATATATATATTTGTAGCACCACATCACTTTGGAACCAATTGAAGTAAGGGTTCAACTTGGACAGGTTTTGGAATCCAATTCGGCCTCCAGATCAATTCGGATTCAGCTTGACAAGCCAACTTCAAACGGCCATAACTTTTGATCCAGAAGGCTTCTCGGGGCCCGTGAGTACTCGTTGGAAAGATCTTGGAGTCTACTTTCAGATGGATCTGGTCTCACCTCCAAAATCCACTCGAGCAGATCAGAAACTGCGAAACAAGTCACGTCACTTTTCCAGTCCGACTCAAAGTGGGCCGAGTGCCTTGTAACTTGGGCTATTTGGGCCGGTACTGTTCACATGAACAGTACACGCGTGTGAACAGTAACTAGGAATAGTACCACATCCCTTTTCATTAGATAAGTGTGGCTTCCCCCTCCCCTATTTAAGGAGGCCACACCCCTTTAGTTTTCCTCGGGTTTTTCTTAAGAGTTTATTCTGCTTAGCAGTTTCGCCGCATGTTCGGTTTGAGGAACCCCAACTTGTGAACTTAAACATTATTCGCAATTTCAGATTGCATCTTTTACTCTCTTGCTTGTGTTCTCGATTCGCTTGCAGGAGATAGCCTTCTTGGCGAGGTCAATCGTGTTCGGCACGGTTGATAACCAACAGAGCAGTGGTGTAGTGATTGCGAGGGGTTCGATCTGTTTTGGTCGGAGCCTTTGGATCATCAACGTCGAGATCTCCACAATCGACTTATCAGTACCTCTCGGAAGATCGGGCCATCGTCACATCAGTTGGTATCAGAGCAACGGTTGCCCGTGAGGTAATTCTTGTATCCCTAGTTAGTAGATTGGTTTTTTATTTCCTATAGTCCAGAAAAAAAAATTGCCCCACAAAAAGAGTTAATTTCCGCTGTCCAAACCCCGTTGTGCCTTTCAATCTGTTAGTTTTGGTTTGCTAAATTGAATTTGTGTCCATCATAGTATTGTCTAGTTGCTGGTCATATCTTTGTTCCATTGAAAATCCAAACAAAAAAAAAATTCCCCACCCCAAACCCTAATTTCCAATTTCGGCTGATTTTTCCTTCCTCTGCAGCCGCCACCAAAAACATCATATCTTTTGATTCCGAGATTATTTTTGAGTGGGACCACAGCCATTAGATTCAAAAATTCCTTATCCATCTATCTGTAAAATTTCACGTCATTCCAGCCAGGCAGTTAAGAGATATGTGCGGTGAAAGTTGACCCAATTATCTGTTCTGAATCTGCAACAGTCAGCAGTTGTGATTTTTGTGCGAATTTCTGTGTTGGGATTCAGAAGTTGGCCCCAAAACAAAATCTGTAGAAAAAGCCGTCAGAAAACAGTAAAAAAAAGAATCAGTGAAAAAGAGGCATCTGACAAAAAGTTACGGCCGAATTACCAACGTGCTGTCCAGTGGACAGAAATCTGAAGTTTTCAGTTTTGGGTCAATCCTTGTGTTCTTCAATTCCAGATTGAATTGGATTGAATTATCTTGTATTTACCACTCATACACTTTGCCATACACTTATTCTTAGCCTTTCTTCCATCCTTGGTTGATCAGCAACATAGGCTAAGTGCTAGATACGAACTATAATTCAATTCTATGCAATTCTGAAATGAACTGATTGTTCTCCATTGCTACCATATTGTGCCTTCCAAGCTACACCTACTCTTGATCAGAACAGGTTCCCTCTTGCAATCGTACCCACGCTCGACACGGTGTCACGAACCAGCCACCGGTTGTACCACCTGCTACATTGGTAAGAACACTTGTAAGAGTGTGATAAGACGCTTGAGAGTGTGTGATTCTACTTCTCGCCACCTAGTAGTTGATAGGGATAATACCTTTGTGTTGTCTTTTGTTTGCTACTAACCATGGCAGGTGAGACGTCTGATGCGCAAGAGTGTGTTTTAAAGGGAGAGCTCATGACGCTTTTGGATGAACAACGCGCTACCATTACTGATGACATCGATAGGAAGATGGATACAATGCAACTTTCCATCAATGAGAGCATTGCAACACTCACTACACGCCTTGAAAGAATGGTGAATCGGCCACCAAACAATGGAGGCCAAGATCATGAGGAGGGAGATGATAATGAGAGACAAAACCGTGACGCCGGTGCTGCACGGCCACGACACCATCCTCATCAGAACCGTCATGGTATGGGAGGTAACAATAATTTTCAGTATCACAATGCTCATGTTCATGATGACCCGTTTGCTAAAGTTAAATTCTCCTTACCATCTTTTGCGGGTACCTATGATGCTGAAACTTATCTAGATTGGGAGATGACAGTTGAACAAAAATTTAATGCCCATCTAGTTCCTGAAGTGCATAGAGTCAGACAAGCTACTAGTGAATTTAAAGATTTTGCTATCATTTGGTGGACTCAAGTAGTTAATTCTGGCTTAGCCCCTGATACATGGGATAGATTGAAGGTAGCTATGCGTGCTAGATTTGTTCCTCCTGCTTTTAAATGTGAAATGCGTAAGAAATTGCAGCGCTTAGACCAAGGTAATAGATCTGTTGAGGAATATTATCAAGAACTGCAAATAGGCATGCTGCGTTGTAATGTTGAAGAGGATGAGGAAGATAAGATGGCTCGTTTTTATGGGGGATTAAGGCGTGAAATTCAGGACATAATTGATTACAAAGAGTATAATGATATCAATAGATTGTTCCAGCTTGCTTGTTTGGCAGAGAAAGAATTGCAGGGTAGACAACAAAGGACAAGGAGCAATTTTGGAGGTACGTCTACATCGAGACCAACACAGGAGCAACCCAAGACAACCCCACCTCCTGTTTTTCGAGCTGCTGCCCCCTCTGTGAGTAGGGCGCGTTCAGCAGCACTGCCACCACCATCACGAGCACCCGAGGTGAGCAAATCTACTAGTGTGCAAGCACCAGCAAAGAGCTCTTCATCGGTTGCTTCCACGGGCCGTACGACGGGCATTGTGTGCCATCGTTGTAAAGGGATGGGCCACGTCATGAGAGATTGCCCAAGTCAGCGGGCGTACATTGCGACAGAAGATGGTGGTTATGTAAGTGCTAGTGATGTTGAGGATGAATATGCTCTTGCAGCTAACCTTGCAGGTAGTGGTGATGAACATGAGAACAAACATGTGTTTGTGCCATTTTCTGTGACTAACAACTTGCAGGTAGTTGAGAACCATGCCAAAGAAGAGCATGAGCTGATTGAATCACTGACCCCATTGGTTGAGAATGAAGATAAGGAGATGGATGCACTTACATCATCTGAGGAGACCCAAAAAGGTAAAGAACATGGTACTATCATCGCTCACGGTATTGATTTGGTGCTACAACAAGACATAGAGCAACCTTGTGAGTATATACCTGTTGTAGTGCAATCTTTTGATATTCCTTGTGTTGACTTAAATAAACCATGTGCTGATCTAAATTCTCATAATTTTGCACATGTTAAATTAATAACACATAAAGAAGTTTTGACTAGAATTTCTCCTGCTAATTCATTGTGTTACATCATGTTGGATCTACCTATGAAATTGTCACATGCTATGGAGAAAGTTTCTGAACTTGCATGTTCGAAATTCTTATTTAGTACCTACACCCCTGGATATAAGTTTAATTTGATTGGAGATTATGATGTGGGAACTCAATTTCTTGTATATCGAATATGCATAACTTGCGATCACATGGATGAATTGAAACTTGCTATTTGGAACAACAATTCTTGTATGCTGAATCATGTTCAAAGTGAGAGGGAAGTAAAATTTAGTACTCATCCAATGCCTATGTATTCAACTCTTTTTACACCATCTAGTATAGACAATCTGAATAAAGATGATGAATTATGGCAGAACATACAAATCTTTTCACCCTGGCTAGATGAATTTGCTATTGTTCGATTGAGATATGATTATATAGCTGGATTGTTCCTCACTTACATTTGCAAAACAAGTTGCAACAATTACTGTGTGACAAATTTTGAATTGCTCATTAACTTATATGATTACTCTTGGGTTAATAATACAATTAGCTTTTATGATTGCTGCTGTTTTATAACCTTAATTGTGCAACAACGAAAAACTGTTAAAATGGATGACATATACATATACCATGCATACACCTTGGCTTCTTTGTTATCATATTTTCAGCTTATCAAGAGCCGAGGACGGCTTTGTTTGCAAGAAGGGGAGGATGATAAGAACATGAACCCTATGGATACAACCATATTTGCTCTACTTGTTGTTACAATTACAAGAGCTCCTACGCATCCCTTAAATTATGAGGTGAGCTCGTTTCAAAGAGATTTTACTTTATTTGATAAAGAACTTATGATATTACATAATGAGAGTTTGTTGCGTTTGTTATCATACACCAAGATTTATGATCAAGATCATGCAATACGTGACACTACACATATGTTAAAACCGAGGACGGTTTTCCATCAAGAAGGGGAGGATGATGTGACCACGCCACCAACACGTACGACCATAGCGGCCAATATCAAGAATGAACTAAAGGTGAATTCGTTTCTTCAACTTCAACATATTTTAAATGAGAATATGATGCTACCTAATGATGAAAATATATATATTTGTAGCACCACATCACTTTGGAACCAATTGAAGTAAGGGTTCAACTTGGACAGGTTTTGGAATCCAATTCGGCCTCCAGATCAATTCGGATTCAGCTTGACAAGCCAACTTCAAACGGCCATAACTTTTGATCCAGAAGGCTTCTCGGGGCCCGTGAGTACTCGTTGGAAAGATCTTGGAGTCTACTTTCAGATGGATCTGGTCTCACCTCCAAAATCCACTCGAGCAGATCAGAAACTGCGAAACAAGTCACGTCACTTTTCCAGTCCGACTCAAAGTGGGCCGAGGGCCTTGTAACTTGGGCTATTTGGGCCGGTACTGTTCACATGAACAGTACACGCGTGTGAACAGTAACTAGGAATAGTACCACATCCCTTTTCATTAGATAAGTGTGGCTTCCCCCTCCCCTATTTAAGGAGGCCACACCCCTTTAGTTTTCCTCGGGTTTTTCTTAAGAGTTTATTCTGCTTAGCAGTTTCGCCGCATGTTCGGTTTGAGGAACCCCAACTTGTGAACTTAAACATTATTCGCAATTTCAGATTGCATCTTTTACTCTCTTGCTTGTGTTCTCGATTCGCTTGCAGGAGATAGCCTTCTTGGCGAGGTCAATCGTGTTCGGCACGGTTGATAACCAACAGAGCAGTGGTGTAGTGATTGCGAGGGGTTCGATCTGTTTTGGTCGGAGCCTTTGGATCATCAACGTCGAGATCTCCACAATCGACTTATCATTACCTCTCGGAAGATCGGGCCATCGTCACATCAGTTGGTATCAGAGCAACGGTTGCCCGTGAGGTAATTCTTGTATCCCTAGTTAGTAGATTGGTTTTTTATTTCCTATAGTCCAGAAAAAAAAAATTGCCCCACAAAAAGAGTTAATTTCCGCTGTCCAAACCCCGTTGTGCCTTTCAATCTGTTAGTTTTGGTTTGCTAAATTGAATTTGTGTCCATCATAGTATTGTCTAGTTGCTGGTCATATCTTTGTTCCATTGAAAATCCAAACAAAAAAAAATTCCCCACCCCAAACCCTAATTTCCAATTTCGGCTGATTTTTCCTTCCTCTGCAGCCGCCACCAAAAACATCATATCTTTTGATTCCGAGATTATTTTTGAGTGGGACCACAGCCATTAGATTCAAAAATTCCTTATCCATCTATCTGTAAAATTTCACATCATTCCAGCCAGGCAGTTAAGAGATATGTGCGGTGAAAGTTGACCCAATTATCTGTTCTGAATCTGCAACAGTCAGCAGTTGTGATTTTTGTGCGAATTTCTGTGTTGGGATTCAGAAGTTGGCCCCAAAACAAAATCTGTAGAAAAAGCCGTCAGAAAACAGTAAAAAAAAAGAATCAGTGAAAAAGAGGCATCTGACAAAAAGTTACGGCCGAATTACCAACGTGCTGTCCAGTGGACAGAAATCTGAAGTTTTCAGTTTTGGGTCAATCCTTGTGTTCTTCAATTCCAGATTGAATTGGATTGAATTATCTTGTATTTACCACTCCTACACTTTGCCATACACTTATTCTTAGCCTTTCTTCCATCCTTGGTTGATCAGCAACATAGGCTAAGTGCTAGATACGAACTATAATTCAATTCTATGCAATTCTGAAATGAACTGATTGTTCTCCATTGCTACCATATTGTGCCTTCCAAGCTACACCTACTCTTGATCAGAACAGGTTCCCTCTTGCAATCGTACCCACGCTCGACACGGTGTCACGAACCAGCCACCGGTTGTACCACCTGCTACATTGGTAAGAACACTTGTAAGAGTGTGATAAGACGCTTGAGAGTGTGTGATTCTACTTCTCGCCACCTAGTAGTTGATAGGGATAATACCTTTGTGTTGTCTTTTGTTTGCTACTAACCATGGCAGGTGAGACGTCTGATGCGCAAGAGTGTGTTTTAAAGGGAGAGCTCATGACGCTTTTGGATGAACAACGCGCTACCATTACTGATGACATCGATAGGAAGATGGATACAATGCAACTTTCCATCAATGAGAGCATTGCAACACTCACTACACGCCTTGAAAGAATGGTGAATCGGCCACCAAACAATGGAGGCCAAGATCATGAGGAGGGAGATGATAATGAGAGACAAAACCGTGACGCCGGTGCTGCACGGCCACGACACCATCCTCATCAGAACCGTCATGGTATGGGAGGTAACAATAATTTTCAGTATCACAATGCTCATGTTCATGATGACCCGTTTGCTAAAGTTAAATTTTCCTTACCATCTTTTGCGGGTACCTATGATGCTGAAACTTATCTAGATTGGGAGATGACAGTTGAACAAAAATTTAATGCCCATCTAGTTCCTGAAGTGCATAGAGTCAGACAAGCTACTAGTGAATTTAAAGATTTTGCTATCATTTGGTGGACTCAAGTAGTTAATTCTGGCTTAGCCCCTGATACATGGGATAGATTGAAGGTAGCTATGCGTGCTAGATTTGTTCCTCCTGCTTTTAAATGTGAAATGCGTAAGAAATTGCAGCGCTTAGACCAAGGTAATAGATCTGTTGAGGAATATTATCAAGAACTGCAAATAGGCATGCTGCGTTGTAATGTTGAAGAGGATGAGGAAGATAAGATGGCTCGTTTTTATGGGGGATTAAGGCGTGAAATTCAGGACATAATTGATTACAAAGAGTATAATGATATCAATAGATTGTTCCAGCTTGCTTGTTTGGCAGAGAAAGAATTGCAGGGTAGACAACAAAGGACAAGGAGCAATTTTGGAGGTACGTCTACATCGAGACCAACACAGGAGCAACCCAAGACAACCCCACCTCCTGTTTTTCGAGCTGCTGCCCCCTCTGTGAGTAGGGCGCGTTCAGCAGCACTGCCACCACCATCACGAGCACCCGAGGTGAGCAAATCTACTAGTGTGCAAGCACCAGCAAAGAGCTCTTCATCGGTTGCTTCCACGGGCCGTACGACGGGCATTGTGTGCCATCGTTGTAAAGGGATGGGCCACGTCATGAGAGATTGCCCAAGTCAGCGGGCGTACATTGCGACAGAAGATGGTGGTTATGTAAGTGCTAGTGATGTTGAGGATGAATATGCTCTTGCAGCTAACCTTGCAGGTAGTGGTGATGAACATGAGAACAAACATGTGTTTGTGCCATTTTCTGTGACTAACAACTTGCAGGTAGTTGAGAACCATGCCAAAGAAGAGCATGAGCTGATTGAATCACTGACCCCATTGGTTGAGAATGAAGATAAGGAGATGGATGCACTTACATCATCTGAGGAGACCCAAAAAGGTAAAGAACATGGTACTATCATCGCTCACGGTATTGATTTGGTGCTACAACAAGACATAGAGCAACCTTGTGAGTATATACCTGTTGTAGTGCAATCTTTTGATATTCCTTGTGTTGACTTAAATAAACCATGTGCTGATCTAAATTCTCATAATTTTGCACATGTTAAATTAATAACACATAAAGAAGTTTTGACTAGAATTTCTCCTGCTAATTCATTGTGTTACATCATGTTGGATCTACCTATGAAATTGTCACATGCTATGGAGAAAGTTTCTGAACTTGCATGTTCGAAATTCTTATTTAGTACCTACACCCCTGGATATAAGTTTAATTTGATTGGAGATTATGATGTGGGAACTCAATTTCTTGTATATCGAATATGCATAACTTGCGATCACATGGATGAATTGAAACTTGCTATTTGGAACAACAATTCTTGTATGCTGAATCATGTTCAAAGTGAGAGGGAAGTAAAATTTAGTACTCATCCAATGCCTATGTATTCAACTCTTTTTACACCATCTAGTATAGACAATCTGAATAAAGATGATGAATTATGGCAGAACATACAAATCTTTTCACCCTGGCTAGATGAATTTGCTATTGTTCGATTGAGATATGATTATATAGCTGGATTGTTCCTCACTTACATTTGCAAAACAAGTTGCAACAATTACTGTGTGACAAATTTTGAATTGCTCATTAACTTATATGATTACTCTTGGGTTAATAATACAATTAGCTTTTATGATTGCTGCTGTTTTATAACCTTAATTGTGCAACAACGAAAAACTGTTAAAATGGATGACATATACATATACCATGCATACACCTTGGCTTCTTTGTTATCATATTTTCAGCTTATCAAGAGCCGAGGACGGCTTTGTTTGCAAGAAGGGGAGGATGATAAGAACATGAACCCTATGGATACAACCATATTTGCTCTACTTGTTGTTACAATTACAAGAGCTCCTACGCATCCCTTAAATTATGAGGTGAGCTCGTTTCAAAGAGATTTTACTTTATTTGATAAAGAACTTATGATATTACATAATGAGAGTTTGTTGCGTTTGTTATCATACACCAAGATTTATGATCAAGATCATGCAATACGTGACACTACACATATGTTAAAACCGAGGACGGTTTTCCATCAAGAAGGGGAGGATGATGTGACCACGCCACCAACACGTACGACCATAGCGGCCAATATCAAGAATGAACTAAAGGTGAATTCGTTTCTTCAACTTCAACATATTTTAAATGAGAATATGATGCTACCTAATGATGAAAATATATATATTTGTAGCACCACATCACTTTGGAACCAATTGAAGTAAGGGTTCAACTTGGACAGGTTTTGGAATCCAATTCGGCCTCCAGATCAATTCGGATTCAGCTTGACAAGCCAACTTCAAACGGCCATAACTTTTGATCCAGAAGGCTTCTCGGGGCCCGTGAGTACTCGTTGGAAAGATCTTGGAGTCTACTTTCAGATGGATCTGGTCTCACCTCCAAAATCCACTCGAGCAGATCAGAAACTGCGAAACAAGTCACGTCACTTTTCCAGTCCGACTCAAAGTGGGCCGAGGGCCTTGTAACTTGGGCTATTTGGGCCGGTACTGTTCACATGAACAGTACACGCGTGTGAACAGTAACTAGGAATAGTACCACATCCCTTTTCATTAGATAAGTGTGGCTTCCCCCTCCCCTATTTAAGGAGGCCACACCCCTTTAGTTTTCCTCGGGTTTTTCTTAAGAGTTTATTCTGCTTAGCAGTTTCGCCGCATGTTCGGTTTGAGGAACCCCAACTTGTGAACTTAAACATTATTCGCAATTTCAGATTGCATCTTTTACTCTCTTGCTTGTGTTCTCGATTCGCTTGCAGGAGATAGCCTTCTTGGCGAGGTCAATCGTGTTCGGCACGGTTGATAACCAACAGAGCAGTGGTGTAGTGATTGCGAGGGGTTCGATCTGTTTTGGTCGGAGCCTTTGGATCATCAACGTCGAGATCTCCACAATCGACTTATCAGTACCTCTCGGAAGATCGGGCCATCGTCACATCACTTAAGAAAAGCATGATTGAGCTGGTCGTAGGTGGGGCATACCTCGTCCGAGTCAGAGTACAGCTCGCTGTCGCTCTGTTTGCCCTCGAGGGCCATGAAGCACATGCCGGAGAAGTCGTCGCCGCTCTTGGGATCTTGGTCACCCGTCCCGTCGTCGTCGCTCCATCCCTCCACCTCGCTGAGGTCGAGGTCGTCGAACGCGGTGAGGACGCGGTGGAACAGCTTCTTGGCCTTCCCGAAGTCGCGGAACTTCTTCTTGCCTTGAGCAGGTGCTGAGGGCTTTGTGTTGCGGTTCTTATCGATGTAGTCGTTCTTGCCCGAACCGCCGTAGTCACCTTTGCTCTTTCCCAGCTTGGGGCAGTTTGCTCGGATGTGGTTGGGGCCACCACGCTCGAAGCAAATCACGGGCCCTCCTCTCTTTCTGTCCCTCCTCCCCTTGTAAGCATGGGAGAATCTTCGAGCAAGGAGGGCTAGCTGCTCATCCGCAAGCTGCTCTAACTGATCATCAGTTATGTCACAGAGAGCAGGAAGGGAGAATCCGCAAGTAGACTCAGAAGAACCGGAAGCCAACGTGTGATCGGTGACTAGGGCCATCGACTGTGACTTCGACTTGCGAGAGACAATGTCAATCTCGTGAGTCTTGAGGCGCGAGTACAGCGCATCAAGAGTCAAAGTCGAGAGGTCCGTGGTGTCCTTGATGGTAGTCACCTTCATCTCCCAAACACGAAGGTCGAGTGCAGCGAGCATCTGTCGAGCGTTATCCGAGTCGGGGTATGTGAGACCGACCGCTCGGAGGTTGCTCAGAATCTTATGAAAATGCGCAAAACACTCATCCAAAGATTCACCAGCAAGCATATCAAATTTGTTGTAGTCACGCTTGAACTGGTCTTGTCTCACCGTCTTAATCTGGGTGGTGCCCTCATGGTATGCATCGAGGGTCTCCCAGATATTGAAGGCGGACGAAAGACGAGATATGCGGTCAAACTCGCTACGACTCAGGCCCTGGATAATGATGTTCCTTGCCTTAGCGTTCGCCTCAACATCATGCATATTTCCAGCATTGATGTTCTCATCGGCTGGAACAACAAACCGGACATTGACCTTGCGCCAGATGGCGTACCCCTGAGCCTGGATGTATGTCTCCATTCGGCTCTTCCAGAAGGGGTAATCCATGCCATCGAAAATGGGCGGCTTGGTTGAGTACTTGTCCGTCGCCATGGCTCTTGAGACCGGTTAAGATCTATTGAAACCGGCTCTGATACCAATTGTAGGACCGAAATGGCGACAGAGGGGGTGAATATCGCTCGCTTCAAATTCTCCCCCGAGAAATCAAACACTGATTTTTCAAAAAGATGCAAAACTAAGCACCTCACATAAAATTAAAAATAATTTTGCTGAAATTTGGAACGCATGCGACACTGAAAAATTCAGCATAAATCAGAGACCAGCCAGTAAAAAATTCAACTGAAAATAACGCTGTTTGAATCGCATGCAAAATTGATGACAATCAGCAACAAGGAAAAAGAAAAGCAACTACACCATGCTTTCCTTGCCATTCAATCAAAGAAGGGACAAGCCGCTGGACCAAAAGAAAAAGAAATCACAACTGAAAGATAAAAGGGAGGAGACCAAGACTGAAAAGATAAATCAACAAAGGTACTTGCAGTTGGCCAAAACTTCTTGATACTCTCGGATGGCACAAGATAGAAATGAAAAACTTGCCGAGAGAATTATGCTTGCCGAACTACACAGGAAATAGCACAAAAATGAGAAGCAAGCCAACTAGTACTGCTGCCCATAAATCAACCGAGAAAGCCCTGGGACATGCTCTTTCAACCAAGGAAGATATTAATGCAGTTCGGCCTAGAGTATAGGAGTGAATCCCAGACTAAAACTTAATAAAACCAAGGAGAAATTTCTCTGCAGAAAGGACAAGGGAAAGATTACCGAAGGAAATCACTGCAAGTTGGCCGAAAGTAGAATTCCTGGCCGAGAGCACAAATAGCAGAAAAACTCCGGGAACCAAAACACAGGAAATCACAGTGAATACACAGGGAACAGAGGCAAGAACACAAGGAGAAGCATAAACTCAAAATACATCACAGAGAGAACATCACAAACACAAAATATCATAAACACGATACGGAGATATACATGATTACATATAGTTGTTCAGCTCAGCTCTCTCAATCTCTCACTAAACTAGTCCCCATACGTGCTTGAGAATCAAGAACTCATAGCATACATGCATAGGAGACACACCCACTCTCTCAACCACTAAAGCACAAAGCAAAAAGCCCTAAACCCCTCTCTCTAAGTCTTACCAACAACCAGGAAACACACTCCTATTTATAGCATTCTTTGATGGGTTTACACTTTGCTTTGCCCATTTTACCCCTCCATGCTTTGCCCGCTAACCCGCTTCCTTTTGCAGCCTCGCGCTTTTACCGAAATGCCCCTGCTGCACCTTCCGGGAAGCTTCCGCGTTCCTTGTCTCGCACGCCTCGCAACCACCTCGAGTCCACGTCGTCTTCGACACATCCCGACTGTTCTGACCTCAGCGCCACCTGCGCCTAGTCCAGTCCTCCGTGTCTCGCCACGACTCCACTCGACGTCCTGCAGCCATCACAGACAAAAACCACATCGCATAGCACGGCACAAAAGCATATAAACATGATTAGTACCAACAAATCCTACTCAAGCGAGAAATGGCCCAAATGACCAACCAGGAAGACGACCATGCGTCAAATCTGTCTAATCATAACCCGACCTCGCCAAATGTCATAATGGCACGAATCACTCAAACCAAATTCACTCTAACCAAACCACGTGTCAATTACTCATCACCAACTTGGGATTTAGACCACATGGTCTCTCAGTCCTACTGTTACTTTTTTTAATTGTGAGTAAGTTAACATCAATCCGCTGCACGAACGCTGACGTTGCCAGCATTGCGACGGGAAGTTACTTGATCTCGAAAATTGGAGTTGTAAGCATATAATAATTACAAAACAAGAAGACCTCGACAACAGGATAATCCATTCTATATATCGCTGATTCAATCAATCAAAATTGTAGACAAAATAACAGGCAACTCAACAGCGGTGGGAAATTTGCACAGGCTCTATGACCGATAATAGTCGAAAAATGATCCATCAATTGTTCGTTCCAGTTAGATCAGAAAAAAAAATCTAGAGGCACCTTGCGAACAAGAGTTGAAGACGATCCATCTATGAATTTTTGCGATCCACATTGGTTAGAAAAGTGACATGGAATATAGCTGTCGAACAAATTCAGACTCCTCACAGACACATCATCAGTACCACGCTGCCAACAAAAAGCAGAGAATTTGGTACACAACTTAATTTCACATATTGTACTTGCTCGCTGAGTCAATAGCACACTGTGACAGTACAGGCCAATAATCAGGCAAACCCATTACAATACTGGATAAAAAAAAAGAAAATAGAAAGCAAGACATACGTAATATTCGTAACGAATACGGGAAAAAAGCTCAAAAAAGAGCCAAAAGTTCAAAAAAAGATGAAATTTATGAATAGTAAAAAATAAGTCAGAAGCTGAAGCTGAAATGAGCGGGACGGATCAATAGCACGCGGTGATACGGTACAGGCCAATAATCAATAATCAGGCAAACCCATTACAACACTGGATTAAAAAAAAGAAAATAGAAAGCAAGACATACGTAATAAAATAGAAAGCAAGACATACGTAATTCTCGTACGAAACAATTCTCTGACATGGATCCACTGGCTGTGAGAGCATTAGCAGCACAGAGTAGGTCATGAAAACATGCTGAAATTGACGTTTGAAAAGAAAACAAGCTGAAATTAAGGTAAACAGATGGAGCCAGCTTGACCTCACCGCTCCCTGGGGTTCATCATTTCATTAACATGCGGCAACTTGCTCATCCTCATCCATGCCATCATCGTCCTGACACCCCACCACCAAGGCTTCCGCTCTCGTGATCTGCACTCTCCTGCAGCTGAAGGGCTAACTCCAGGTCCGAAAGCACATCTCCCATTGAAGGACGATCCTTGCCTTGTTCAGCAAGACACATCACAGCAGTCTTAACAAACCTATTGAAGCACAGCGGAGCAATCTTTCCCTTTATATAGGGATCGATAATCTGATCAAGGACTCCCTTCTTCTGGCAAATTAGAGCCCAGTCTGTCAAGACTACTTCTTCCTTTGGAAGAGTAGGGTCTATAACAGGCCGAGCACAAAGGACCTCCAAAAGCACAACACCAAAAGAGTACACATCGGATTTCTCTGTAATCCGCTGCGTGCGGAAATACTCAGGATCGAGGTAATAACCAAAGGAGCCCTTGACGAAGGCGCACGTGGTCGCTCGATTCAACAATGAATCCAATGGCCCAAAAAAGGAGAGACCAAAATCTGAAACCTTGGCCACCTGCCCACCCAATCCTCATCCAGGAGAATGTTTTTTGTCTTCACATCACGGTGGATGATGGCGTGCTGCGCACCTGTGTGCATGTAGTGCAATCCACGAGCCGCACCAATGCAGATCTCCAGACGCTGCTTCCAGGTAAGTGGTGGCTTCTGGGTCTTGTACAGGTGCTCACGCAGAGTTCCACGAGCCACGTAATCGTAGACCAGAATCATCTCATTATTCTCATTGCAGTAACCGATTAGTGACGCAACATGATGGTGGCGGAGGCAGGACAGAATATTCGTCTCAGTCAGAAACTGATCATGATAATACTCACCCTGCTGCTTCGGAACTCAAACCAACGCTTGATAGCCACCTTGGTTGCTCCCCCATTAATCTCTCCACGGTAAACTCTACTGAATTCACCATCAGCAACAAGGAGCGACTCATCAAAGTTGCTTGTCGCAGCTTTCATCTCCGCGAGTGAGAAAAGTTGGCACAGGTTGGGTGGCAAAGTCTCGACGTTACTTTGAGCTGCATTTGGTTTATATTCTAGCTTGTACTTCCATCCCCAAGAAAATATAGCTAGCATTTGTTTCCCTTGATGTTGAGCTTTCCTAAGCACCCGAAGACGTTCTGCCACATCTGCCATCTTTGGACGTCTACCCATTTCCATCCTCAAGCATTCACCTGCTAGCTTTGCAACGCCTTCAAGAACCTTCATGTTGTTCTTCTGACTAGCAATTTCAGCATCAAACATCTCTCTCACCCTTCTGATCCCTGCTGCAAGAGATTGGGTGAAACTTTCAAGATTGCTGATCTCCCCATCTCCAATTGTTGCCTTTTTCCTAGTGATCAGTTCGAGCAGAACAACTCCAAAACTATAAACATCACTCTTCGAGATGAGAAGCCCATACCGAGCAAATGAAGGGTCCATGTAACCTATGGTCCCTATTACATGCTCAGTGTATAGGGTCTTGTCCGTATTGACAAGTCTTGATATCCCAAAGTCAGATAATTTCGCGTGGAAGCAGTCATCTAAAAGTATGTTAGCAGGCTTTATATCACCATGAATGACCTGAGTATACATTTGCGAATGCATGTAGCACAATGCCTCTGCACACTCAACGGCAATCCCCAGTCGTGTATCCAAGGGGATGGGAATCTTGCCATGGTGATGAAGAACGTCACTCAGGTTTCCATTTGACATATACTCGGTGACCATCATGAGGGCATTTTTGTCAATGCAGTAGCCGATGAGTCTGACTACATTCTTGTGATTGATTTCACGGTGGACGGTCAGCTCTTTAGCGAAGTTTTCTTCCGCATTATGGGTAAACCACTTCACTGCAACCAGGCTATTGTCCTCAAGAACTCCTTCATAAACTTCTCCAAAGGCACCTCTTCCGAGAATAGTTCTATAGTTGTTGGTAATTCTTTCTATCTCGCCTTTTGTGAAGCATTTTATGCTATGGTTACTATGCGCTATCCACTTTGGTCTCTCGTCCCCTTGGATCAGTTCCCTCACCTTATTTTCTGGACGATCCATCTTATGAAAGTAGTAACTAGTACAGCAGTGAATACCACCAGATAGCTTTGACTAAATTGCTGGACAACTTCAGAAGATGATCGACGAAGCAACAGTCACTACCTCAGTCAATATGCTTTCTTTTGTGTACTAATCGGTACCTCTGGTAGTGCAGTATATATGTGCAAACTGTCCTAGCAAGCCCAGCAATCGGCAATCCGTAACAAAATGCTGTTTACTACCTCTTCAATGAATTAATGCAGCTCTCCTGCTATTTTTCTTCCACAAAAAAAGACCACAATGCTGGTGGCATGTTGACCTAAAAATTGTTTCCAAAGTGTTGACTTCAGTTTCATTCCAACAGAGGTTTTAACAGTGCAAGGGTACTTTCCAAGAACCAACTAATTAGCAGTGATTTGTGGCCAGAATAGATGTCCATTGGCCAAAATTGATGTGCCTTGTATTAGCTGGTGTGAAGGACCGGAGAAAAAAAGCTGGGGATGATACACAAGTCATTTTATTCAATTTGAAGCACTATATGACAAGGTCCATAATTTTATTGTGACGAACCATTGTTATTTTAGAGAAATGCAAATGTAGAATTTGTAAATTTACAAATTTTTCTAGACATGTTATAGAAATAGACGATTTTAAGTCATAGGATGATTTAGTGACTTAGGTCATTGGTTATACATTTTATGAGACATGTTATTGCTTATGTAGGTTAAGTTATGAAGAATTTGTGTTCGAAAATGATTTTTTTGTCATTAGATGTGCAGGGTCGCTTGAATTCAACTATAGTTAATAGTGAAAATCAGGGCTACACTCATGGAAAACCGAGTTCCAGAACAATTAAAGATGTGGGGTGAGATGGTGAACTCAAGTATGACACAAGAGAGGAGAAAAATGTTGAAAAGAAGTTCGAACAACGGGTTTACACCATGTGGCTTAGTTGGTCTAAGTGAGTCGTAGTCCAGTGGAACTGAAACAGGAAAGCCCTGCCGACGTCTGGTAAGCCAGTGGTGTATCTACATGTAACGAGCATGACAATTGATTACAATGGAAGGAAATGATCCTGTCAAGAAGCTGGTATAATCAAGATAGATTAAAACTTAGGGCTTAGCGGATTCAGATTTATATGCTTTGAAAAACGTGCATAAGTGTAGTGAGTGACTTAAAATTCGTGCATGTGGGATTATCGAGTTTTTTCCATTGTACTAAGTGGATAGTATCTACTAAAGATCAGATGTGGCTGGTTAGTCTATTTATTTAATGGGTTGGAATAGAGACTTGTGGTTAACCATCCAACCATCCTCTCTTGAGACCAAGTGTTCATGAGTTCTAAGGTTAGGGTTTGAAAAAAGTTGAGTGTTTGCGGTGTGCTCTCTTGTCGTCCAAGGGGAGTGGCTGTAAAACATTTATCCTCAAGTAGCAATACATCAATATTTGTTCATCTCCATGAATTTCTTTTGTGTTAATTGATTTGCTCTTGATTTAGTTGGTTTTCCTCTTCTCTCTCCCCTTCTTAATCTTGCTGTGCTAAAGATGCGCAAGAGATAGAGATAACCTCTAAAAACCAATCTTTACCTATCTAGACACTTGGTTGGCAAGTTCATGAAGAAACCCGATTTTTACTCTTTTTAGTCTCTCTGAATAATATCTTGATATAACTATTTCTATCTCGATTTCTTTGGTGTTTTTGATTGCTGGTATATGTGGGAACGTATTTAGAGCTATCTTTGCTATCATTTATCCACAAGCAAGTCATATTCATTGTTTGTGATTTTTGACACTTTTTTGTGCAATTTGCCTTCAAACGGGAAAATATCAGATCTTTGGCAACGCTTTTATTGATCATTAATTGAAATAGGTTTCTGACATTATAGAAAAGATGCATACCAAATTTCAAGTGATTTGGAGTTTTCATTTGATAGTTGGCTTATTTTTAGGTTTTGGTTTGGTTTTGGTGCAGTAGAGTTTTACAAACCAAACGATCCCAATTCTCTCCCGTTCTTTCAGATTTTTTGGTTAGTATAGGTTCTTAAGGTCATGTAATTATCTTAGTTCAAGTTTTAAGTCTTTTGGATTGATGGATCAAAAGTGCCATGATTTTTCGGATATAAAATAATGTTGTTTTTTATTATACATGGGTTGAAATCACAATAGCTCTGAGAATTTTTGGATTTTTAGTTTCTTGATCTTCGTAGCTTCTTATAGCTATTAAAGTAAAGAATATAATACTTGTGGAAAAATTTAAAGATACTATTTATCTCTCTGTTGACATATCGGTACTATACAATTTTATTGCCAGAGTTAACTGATAGTAATTAGTGGTTCATATCATGAATAAGCAAGCGGATGGGAATGGATTGCATCAAAAGCACTGGAGGACTACACAGCCGAGGTGCAAAATCTCCGTGATGTTTTTGGTCGAAAAGAGTCTCTCAAATTAAGTCAAAACTGGAGATAGAAAGATGGCCGTGTGCGGATGACCATGATTGATTGAGCGCGGCATACCTGTTAAGGATGAATTTACGGATGGCAGGCACGAAGCAATCAAGTCCCTCCTCTATGTGGCTGGCGCTCACACCCCCATGGACGGGATGGACCTGGGGGGGATCAAGACGGAAGGAGGACAGATGCTAATGCTTTTTCACGAGTCGTTCTGCTTGTTCGTGGGTAAACTCTTGAGCGTGCTCTCCACGCGGAATGCCTTAGCTTATCTTTTGTCAGGTGGCGTGCCAGTGTGAGGCCGGTCCTGCGGTGGGAGTTGCTGTCTGGACCATGGAACCGTTCACACAAATATTATTTTTTAGATAAAGGATATAAAATCCGGCCTCTATATCCACGAAGGATATACACAGCCAAAAGTTACACGAGCTCTTAGGCTCAAAGCCTCAAAACTGAGGTACATAAAACAACAAGAAAGATAACTTAAGGACTATGAAAAAAACTAGAAAGGCTAAGCTTCAGCATTTTTCTCCGTCCTTGCTTACAACCAAGCCCCTAACCTCATCCGACCGTGCCACCCAAACTTCGGTCTGCTTTGCGCGAAGATGGACCTCCGAGGCGACGTCTCCAAGAAGGCGACGAGAGTCGCCGACGCCGCCCGCCTCACCGAGGCAAGGCTTTCACCTAGAGATCAGTAAACATGAGAGCTACGTAGTGCCATGACACACCTCCAGGAAGGATCATGGCGCCCGAAAGCGTCATTGATGTCGAGACCGGTAAAAACACCGGCAAGGCTTTCGCCAGCACAACTATAGTACCCCACGCACTACCCACACGCAAATAGACCGCCACCAACACTTCGGGGCCCTGCACGCCTCAAGGCCATGGCATAGCCACCCTTGAACTTCACGACGAGCCGCTTCCTGCAATGGCCGCCACTGTAGAAACCACTATGCGACGACTAAGCGCCACCAGGGGTCTGAACGGCCCGTGAATCACCACCGTCTTCTTGCTCCCGGCCGCAACTAACTGGAACTCGGAGCTGATGAAGAGGACCTTAAGGTCGTTCTTGAGCTCCTGGTTGCCACTCTCCAAGTCGAAGAACACCTGCGCAGCGGAGTCCACAAAAACCGAGGGCTCGGGACCCTAGTCCTCCTGTACCTTCCTCCTCACCGCGAACAGGAGCTGATGACGACGCCCTCCCAACTCACAGAGGTGCCGCACCAATGAAAGAAATGATGACGACGCCCTGCCACTCAGGCATTCTGTCGAACACCTCACGTGCACTGCCCATAGACCCGCCGGCTCGCTCCGGCAGAACATCGCACGATGCCATTGCCCGCACGCTGCCGCCGTCGCCATTGCTGCGCTCGCGCATGCAGCTGCTCCACACAAATATTATTATAGCGATTTTTTTTAAAATTTGGTTTTTGATATTTATTTTTTGTAGATCTAGTTCTCTCTTTAAGCTCAGCAAGTAAGTACCCGCCGAGCCCCTAGCTCTTAACGCGGGATGCCTTGCTTATCTTTTGTGAATCCATTGCATATATGGCTATCCACTTTTTTAATCTTAGCCTCGAGAGTCCGTTTTTATAAATCTAGTCCTCTCTCCGAGCTCGGCAGCCACGGTAAGCGACATGTCTCTTGCCGAGCAACGTAGTTTGGCAGAGGGTGCCAATGCCAGAGGAGGCCAAAGGGTGGCAGAGCTTCAACATACGCAGTAGCTAGCGGCCCCCACCCACCTGGCGCTAAGGGTGCTCCGAAGCTCCTGCTGAGCTAGCCGGGCACGACTTGCCCCCAACAACACAAAGTATTAAGGATGAGGTGTGTATCTCATGCTCGGCTCAATATGGGTGTATTCTTTTTGGCCGTGGCTTTTAGTTCTAGTACAAGTGCTTGTGCGAACGAACTGAAAGTCTATAAGCCGCTTGTAAAAGGCTAACCTGATAAGTTGTTTCAAAATAACAACGAAAAAGTTGTCCTATTTATTTGTTCAAGAGAAGTCATGAGTTATAAACCATAAGTTGAAAAGAATATAGCCATAACTCGGCACCAATTAACTAGCCCTGCTCTATCTTCTTCCCACTGCTCCAAAGATTCTAATTATTTGCCGATTGATCATGTGTTTTTTGTTGAATTGATAGTCAAATGCCCTTATCGTTGGTTCCTGTCAGTGGAAGATGAATGTGGGGGGACAACTACATGACGGTTGTTGTTAGAGACTCAGGGCTCAGAGCTGAAGCATCGTTCTGTTTTTGGTGAATAAGGCATATGTTTCATCCACCACTCGGGAGGAAATCCCTGGGAGTGAGCCCAATCACCAGTTCATGGAATCTCCGAGAGGTCACTTGGTCAAGTAAGTCCCATAGTTGATCTCCGACCAAGGTACTTGGAAAATAGCCTCTAGAGGCTTACAACCACAGGGGGCTTAGAGCCTTAATTAAGTATTAAAACTAAATTTAAGGGATTATTCAATCCTCATCAATTAGCCTTCGAATTTTAAGTGAATTTATAACTTGAATTCTGTTCGACCAGTATTCAAGTCGGAGGGCGGTCAGGCGCAGCAAGCTATTGCCGAGCACTGGCAGCTCGGCAGCTGGCTGGCACGGGCTTTGGGCAGTGTTGAGGAACCATCACTGGCGACCAGTCTGATCGATTCCTCTGCTTATGCAAAATAGATCAATCACAGAAGACAGAAATAGTAGATTGAAACACAGAGAGAGATAGAGAGAACTCCTGATCTTTCTTTATTGCTTTCTTTCTGATTCCATATATAAAATAACCAATAGTACTCCCTATTTATAACATAGTGGTGAGTACCACCATGGGCCAAGGTTTCAAGCCCAGGCCCAGGTTTCTTAACACTCCCCCCTTGGGCACTCATCCAACATGTTCATGCCTTATCAAAACTCCATAAAAACACAGCGGGAAAATTTTGGAGAAAGAATACATGATACATGTTATGCTATGTTGCACGAATTGCTTCATTAAAAACCTTGGCCGAGAAACTCCAGGAAAACTCGTCAAGGGAAAAAGAGTACAATCCACCCAATTTCATTTAATCTTTAGGATTTATTCTTTGGGTACTCGATCTTCATGATTAAGTTTTAATAATGAGCTTGAGAAAAATCTCCCCCTGAGCTCTGCACTTCTCTAAGTCTCATCATCCCAAGTCCTCGTACACATCTTTCAAAACTAGATGCTGGGAATGACTTAGTGAATAAATCTGCAAGATTTTCACATGACTTAGTATGTAGTACCTTAATTTTGTCCATCTTTTGCAATTCATGAGCATAGAAGAATTTGGGGGTTGGTATGTTTTGTGAGATGACTCTTTATGTAGCCCGTCTGCACTTGTGCAACACATGCTGCATTATCTTCATAGATAATTGTGGGAGCTTGCATAATGTTCATCCCACATGACTGCTGGATGTGGTGAATCATTCATCAGAGCCAAGCACATTCTCGTGCGGCTTCGTACAGTGCTATGATTTCTGAGTGGTTCGTTGAATTAGTTACACGACTTTGCTTAGATGATTTCCATAAAATTGCAGTTCCAACATATAGGAATACATAGTCTGTTTGTGACCTTGCAGTATACAGGTCCGACAAGTACCCAGCATCTGCATAGCCAGTCATATTCAAGTCTTGGTTCTTTCTGTAGAACAATCCAAGGTCCTTACTTCCTTGGAGGTATCGGAAGATGTCCTTTATTCCCTGCTAGTGCCTTTTGGTAGGTTCTGCACTATGCCTTACTAGTAGCTTTATAGCAAATGCAATGTCTAGTCTAGTGCAGTTTGCTAAATACATAAGTGCTCCTATTGCACTTAAGTACAGGAATTCCAGTCCCAGGACTTCCTCCCCTTCTTCTCTAGGTTGGTATGGATCTTTTTTTGCTGTAATGACATCCCGATCATCGATACTTTTGATGGGTATGCCTTCTCAAAACCAAACCTTTCTAACACTTTCTAGGCGTAGGCTGACTGATTTACTAATATTCCCTCAGGGACATGCTCAAGGGTAATCCCCCTCCTCCTGATCACTAGAAGAATGGCAAAGCCAAACGGAGGAGGGGGGATTACCCTTGTCCAGAGTTTCAGTCAAGCTCTTGCGAAAGGGATCAGAAGTGTGTTGAGAGATTTCGACGTAGAGATCGCAACACCGAGCAACAGGAAAAATCTTCAAAGGATTGGAAAACTAGCTAGTGAGTGTCTCAGGATGGAAATGAATACGCGTCCAGCTGTCCAGAGATGCTAGATGTGGCGGAATGCCTTCGGATGCTTAGGAAAGTAGCTCAATGTCAAGAACAAGAAAGGCTTTCTCTGTATCCCATTTGCGGATGGAAGTGTTAGAGATATATGTATAGTTTGTTATTCCCCATTGTTATGAGGGGTTCTTTGCATATTTACCACCTGTACTTTGTGTATATATACCGGCCCATTGGCCTCATATTGAATACAAGTGCTATTCATAACATGGTATCAGAGCCTACCTAGGGTTTCCCATCGCTTCGCTTGTCGCACCGCCGCCGCCAGATCCGCCGGCCTCCTCGGCCTCCTCCGCTCCCACCCGGCCGCCAGATCCGCCGGCCTCCTCCGCTCCTACCCGGTCGTCGGCCTCCTTGCCGGCCTCCTCCGCTCCCACCCGGTCGCCAGATCTGCCGGCCTCCACCGCTGCCGTCCCCGCTCGGCCTCCACGCGCCGCCACCGTCGCCGGCCTCCTCCGCTCCCACCCGGTCGCCAGATCCGCCGGCCTCCACCGCTGCCGTCCCCGCTCGGCCTCCACGCGCCGCCACCGTCGCGCCGCCGCCGCCTCGTACCGGCCTCCACCGCTGCCGCCGTCCCCCTCGGCCTCCACGCGCCGCCACCGCTGTCGCCGCCTCCGCACCAGGGAGCCGCCTCCGCCGGTCGTCGCACGGCCTCACGGGCCGCCTCCGTCGCTGCCTGCTCGGCTGCCGCCTCCTCCGCCGCCGTCGAGCCGGCTGCTCAGCCGGCGCCGCCGTCGCGCCGCCGCCATCTCACTCGTGCCCCTGCTGAGCCGCCGCCTGCGCATGCGTGTAACGGGCCGGAGGCCCGTTTTCTCCGGTTTTAGGGTTTTTAACCAAGCGGCGGAGAAGCAAAAAAAACGTTATTCTAACCACCGCGCCGTCCAGCGCCGCCTGTTAGACTTCGTTGCCTTGGTCGCCGCGCCGTCCAGCGCCGCCTACCAATGGGCACCGTTTCCCTCCCTCGCTGCCCGGTGATCTTTGATGGTGTTAATTACACCGACTTCGTGTCTCACATGCGCATCCACATGCGTGGTCTTCGTCTCTGGGGCGTCCTCTCTGGCGATGTCACCTGCCCGCCTTGCCCTATTCCTCCGACGAAGCCTACGCCTGTTGCATTGCCCCCGACAGCCGATAAGGCTGCTGCTGAGGCCGCTCGCCTTCCTGATGATGAAGCTGCCTCTGCCTACCAGGAGGCTCTGGATTCCTACAAGGATCGTCTGACCGCCTATACTCAGTGGTACGATGACGACGCTCGAGCTGCTGCTGTCTTCATCGCCAGTGTCCAGCCTCAGTTCTCTTCTGAGGTTGTGGGACTCCCTTCGGCTTTCCAGATGTGGACTCATCTTCGTCAGCGCTACGAGCCCTCTGGTGATGCCCTGTACCTGTCCGTGGTCCGCCAGGAGCACTCTCTTCAGCAGGGTGATGCTACTATTGACGCTTTTTACGCCCAGAGCTCTGCTGTCTGGCGTCAGTTGGACTCTATCCGCACTACTGGCTGTCGTTCCTGTCCGTGCTGCCTGGATTTACGTGCTGACCTGGAGTTTCAGCGGGTCTACGAGTTCTTTACTCGCATTCGTCCTAAGTTCGAGCAATGGCGTGCCCAGCTCCTTGCACGTCACCCTCGTGTCACTCTCCTGGAGGCTCTTACCGAGATACACGCGGAGGAGACTCGCCTGAGTGGTGCTGGTCTGATGCCACTCCCCTCTGTGCTCGCCGCTCGTCTACCTGCTACACTGCCTCCTCCAGCGGCTGCCACAGGTGGTGGTGGCCGCCTTCCGTCTGGAGGTGGCCGTCCTCACTGTTCCTACTGCGACAAGGACGGCCACACTGAGTCCCAGTGCTACAAGAAGAAGCGGCATCTTTCACGCCGTTCTTCTACTGGCACTAGTGCTTCTACGACGACGTCTGCATCGACTTCTTCAGCAGTTTCTCTCACCGAGCAGGAGATAGCCAGACTTCGACGCCTGCTTGCCGCTTCTGGTTCTCTCTCGACAGGTTCTGCAGGTTCTGCTACTGACTCTTCGGGCACTGAGAAACCACCCCCTACACAGTCAGGTACCTCCCCGTGGATTCTTGATTCTGGAGCATCTTTTCACATGACTCCTGATCCTTCCACTCTGTCTTCTATTACACCTCTTGATTCTCCTGTCAGTGTTCTTACTGCTGATGGTACATCTCTTTCTGTCTCTGGTCGAGGATCTCTTAGCAACTCATCCTTTCATGTTTCTTCTGTTGCTCATGTTCCTCGCCTTACTATGCAGCTTCTTTCTGCTGGGCAGATTACTGACCTTGGTTATCGGGTCATTCTCGACTCTGACTCTTGTTGTGTTCAGGACCGCCACACGGGAGCTCTGGTTAGTTCTGGCCCTCGGCGCCGTGACTCACAGCGTCTCTGGGAGTTTGACTGGCTTCACCTTCCTTCCGCTGCCACCATCGCCGCCAGTTTCTCCGCTTCTGCCACTTCGTCTACCGGCTCTTTCCAGCAGTGGCATCACCGTCTTGGTCATCTGTGTGGATCTCGTCTGTCGTCCTTAGTTCGTCGTGGTCTTCTGGGGTCTGTCTCAGGAGACGTGTCTTTAGATTGTCAGGGCTGTAAGTTAGGTAAACAGATTCAGCTTCCTTATCCTCATAGTGAGTCTGTGTCTCAGTGCCCTTTTGATCTTGTTCATTCAGATGTTTGGGGTCCGGCTCCCTTCGTTTCGAAAGGGGGTCATCGATATTATATCATTTTTATAGATGATTTTTCTCGCCATACTTGGATATATTTCATGTCTTCTCGTAGTGAGGCTTTGTCTATCTATAAACAATTTGCCACTATGATTCACACACAGTTCTCCACTCCTATTCGTGTCTTTCGTGCTGATTCTGCTGGCGAGTACCTCTCTCGTTACCTGCGCAGCTTCCTTGCTGAGCAGGGCACTCTCGCTCAGTTCTCTTGTCCTGGTGCTCATGCTCAGAATGGTGTCGCTGAGCGCAAGCATCGTCACCTTCTTGAGACGGCTCGTGCTCTGATGATCGCCGCCTCTATTCCACCTCACTTTTGGGCCGAGGCTGTTTCCACTGCCACCTATCTCGTCAACATCCAGCCCTCTTCTGCTCTTCAGGGAGCAGTCCCTGTTGAGCGTCTCTGTGGTCTTCTTCCTGACTACTCTACCCTTCATCTGTTTGGCTGCGTTTGCTACGTTCTTCTCGCCCCTCGAGAACACACCAAACTGACCGCTCAGTCTGTTGAGTGTGTCTTTCTGGGATACAGTGCCGAGCACAAGGGCTATCGGTGCTGGGATCCTGTTGGTCGTCAGATGCGGGTTTCTCGGGATGTGACTTTCGACGAGTCTCGTCCATTCTACCCACGTCCTGCCTCTCCTGCTTCCTCTGTGGAGCCTCTGTCTTTCTTGACCTTTCCAGATACACCTATATCTGTTTTGCCCTCGTCCACCTATCCCACTGAGTCTCCACATATTCCCCCTGTGGCCTCTTCGCCGTTGTCACCGCCTGCGTCGTCTCCTACGACTCCCCAGGCTCCTCCCACTACAGTACCTTTTCCCCCTATCGTCTAAACTCGTCGACCTCGTATTGAGATTCTTTCAGATGAGCCATCTTCTCCCGATGTTCCATCTTCCCCTGATGGGTCATCTTCTCCTCGCTACGCTCTCCGCGATCGCCAGTCGATTCGGCTTCCTGCCCGTTTTGCCTTTGCTGGCGCAGCTACTCGTGAGCCTGTCTCCTACCGGGATGCTGTTACTCACCCTGAGTGGCAGCTTGCCATGGCCGAGGAGATTGCTGCCCTCGAGCGTACTGGTACTTGGGATCTTGTTCCTTTTCCATCTCATTCTCATCCTATCACGTGTAAGTGGGTCTATAAGATTAAGACTCGCTCTGATGGTTCTCTTGAGCGCTATAAGGCGCGTCTTGTTGCTCGTGGCTTCCAGCAGAAGCATGGTGTTGACTACGACGAAACTTTTGCTCCTGTGGCCCACATGACCACTGTTCGCACTCTTCTTTAGGTGGCGTATGTTCGCCACTGGTCTGTTTCTCAGCTTGATGTCAAGAATGCCTTTCTTAATGGCGAGTTGCGTGAGGAGGTCTACATGCATCCGCCACCTGGGTATTCTGTTCCTGAGGGCATGGTCTGTCGCCTTCGTCGCTCTCTCTATGGCCTTAAGCAAGCCCCTCGTGCTTGGTTTGAGCACTTCTCCTCTGTGGTCACTACTGCTGGCTTTTCAGCTAGTGATCATGATCCTGCGCTCTTTGTCCACACTTCGTCTCGTGGTCGGACTCTTCTTCTTCTGTATGTTGATGATATGATCATTACGGGAGATGATTCTGAGTACATTGCCTTTGTCAAGGCTCGTCTTAGTGAGCAGTTCCTTATGTCGGATCTTGGTCCTCTTCGTTACTTCCTTGGGATTGAGGTTACTTCCACTCCAGATGGTTTCTTTATGTCCCAAGAGAAATATATTCAGGATCTTCTTGATCGCGCCTCTCTCACTGATCAGCGTACTGTTGAGACTCCCATGGAGATCAATGTTCACCTCCGACTCTCTGATGGCGAGCCTCTTTCTGATCCGACTCGCTATCGTCATCTTGTTGGGAGTCTTGTCTACCTTGCTGTTACTCGTCCGGATATCACTTATCCAGTTCATATTCTGAGTCAGTTTGTTTCAGCTCCTACTCAGGTCCACTACAGCCATCTTCTTCGAGTTCTGCGATACCATCGCGGGACTATCTCTCGCCGTCTTTTCTTTCCACGTTCCAGCTCGTTACAGCTTCAGGCCTATTCGGATGCTACTTGGGCCAGCGATCCCTCTGATCGCCGGTCTATCTCTGCTTACTGTGTTTTTCTTGGTGGTTCTCTTATTGCCTGGAAGACGAAGAAACAGACTGCAGTGTCCCGTTCGAGTGCAGAGGCTGAGTTGCGAGCTATGGCTCTCTTGACAGCAGAAATTACTTGGCTACGGTGGTTACTTGAGGATTTTGGTGTTTCTGTCACTACACCGACTTCTCTCTTGTCAGACAGTACAGGTGCTATCAGTATTGCTCGTGATCCTGTGAAGCATGAGCTCACCAAGCATATTGGTGTTGATGCTTCTTTCATAAGGTCTTGTGTGCATGATCAGGTGATTACTCTTCAGTATGTGCCTTCAGAGCTTCAGATAGCGGATTTCTTCACGAAGGCCCAGACTCGAGCACAGCACAGCTTCTACCTCTCCAAACTCAGTGTTGTTGATCCACCATGAGTTTGAGGGGGGTGTTAGAGATATATGTATAGTTTGTTATTCCCCATTGTTATGAGGGGTTCTTTGCATATTTACCACCTGTACTTTGTGCATATATACCGGCCCATTGGCCTCATATTGAATACAAGCGCTATTCATAACAGGAAGAACAAGGTAGCAGCACTGGCGAGAACCGAGGGAAACAAACGGGTGCCACCGCCATGGCAAGATCAAAGAAGTGGCGAGAGATCAAGAATTTTCAGCCTCGGCTCGAAGGAGACGACGCTTCACCTAGATGTGAATGACCTGCTGGAAGCATCGGGCGATGTTCTAGGTAAAAGTGCGTTCGGGATGACGTACAAGGCGACACTGAGTGATTTCCTGGTGGTAAAGAGGCCGAGGCCAAATCTCGTGGACCTGCCGGAGCTATCGAGAATGATCGAGCACGTCATGCCGCTGCGCGGGTACTGCTTTACCAAGGATGAGACGGTGCTACTGTACGATTACATGCCCATGGGTAGGGTGCTACTGTACGATTACATGCCCATGGGTAGCCTCGCAACGCTCATGCGCGATAATCTTTGTCACTCTCATCTTGTTCTTTCTCTCCTATATGTCAGGTTGGACCTCTATGTTATAACCGGGTTTTACTACTTGGGCCACAGGATTAAGTAGATTGATCATCAAAGCCCACAGGTTCCACTTGTATAAGCCCTTAATTAATAATATTATAAGTGGTATTAGACTTTCTTTTTCCAAAAACAAGTCTAATAGGTGGAGATACCCTCATACTCATACTTATAAGTTGTACTTCTTTCTTTCCTACAATCCATATGGGACTAAACCCAAGGTTCTCTCCCTCACATGTTGATTGTGACCACTGCAACCATGAAGCCCAAGAAGATGTTAGACGTCTAGGTTTTGATATCAATTATAAGATTGGACCCCCTAAGGTCCAATCGGGCTTTGCTACCCAGGTCACAGGACCAAGTAGGCTGGACACCAAAGCCTATGGGCTGCACTTGTGCAAGCCCTTAAGAAACAACCTTATAAGTAGTATTGGACTTTCTCCCTCCAAAAGACTAGTCTAATGGATGAAAACTCCTCACACATATAAATTGTGTTTCTTCCTTTTCCACAACTCATGTGGGGCTAAACCCAACATTATAAGTTGACGACCATGAAAAGACAACTGACACACCAACCATGGAAGACGTGATTAGGAGATCCGACCACAATTCGGTCGTAGATCGTAACAACCATGTAGTGGCTTCTGACACTACAATCATGGAGGACGAAGTCAGAGGACACGACCATGAAACAAAAACTCTAGGCTACAACCATGGCAGTCTATGACCAGTTCAAGTACTATAGCAGACGTAAGTCAAGCCGTAGTCGTAAAAATACTGTAGCGGCCATAGTTGTAAAAGTACTATAGCAGTCGTAGTAAAAGATCAGGAGTCAAAGTCCATTTAGGATTCAGAATAGTCGTAAAAGGAAAGTCAGGATGTATCCGTATTAGATTCTCAGCGTGGTAAGCCGCGTTAGTTCTGAAGTCTTGTATGTTGCTTTTCTATATAAGAAAATAAAAAGGATGCAGCCGTATAGCATCGCATCGCAAAGAAAAAAATTAATCTGTATTTACTCGTAATCACGTGTGTGATCTCAAAGTTCATTGCTCGTCTAAACCCTCCACAAATTCCCCAACATTACATTATGTACTCATCTATATAGGCTTGTTGTGGATGCATTACGTTCGGTTGTTCAGGAAACTGGGGTTCCGACAGGACTCCGCTGAGCTGGGAGCAGCGGACGGCCATCGCCCTCGCTGCCGCACGCATCGTGGCATCCATCCACACGACGGGAAGAGCCTCCTGCCACGGCAACATTAAGTGCTACAAAATCCTCCTCATCGAAACCGAAGAGGAAGCGATGGTACAGCTCCTGGAACTCGCCTTAGGTTGCTCTGTGTGGTCATATAAACCTGACTCAACCACATTGTGTGTAGTTGTGGACAATTAGGTTGTTTGCGGTCGAACACGACCACGTTTTTTGCGGTTGGACACGACCATGTTTTGTGTGTGGTCGACTACGACTAACTTTTTTAATAGTCGGTGGCCACTGTAGCTACGGCAGCCACTGTAGCAGTCATCAACACTCTGCTCGATATGGGTAGCAGTTGCGATTGGTGAGCACTATAGCAGTCGTCAGCGTCGGAACGGAGTATGGGCTGAGCGGTGGAGCAGTTGAAGCTGAGTAGTCGTAAGTCGGAGCGTCTGTATATAAGTCGTAATGTAACTCGAAAGCAAGTGAGAGAAAGTGAAAAAGAAAAGAAATTGTTCTACTGCACAAAGAACTCTCTCCCACTCGTAATCGGAAGGCTCTGTTCTTCCTGTCCTCAGAAAACACCATAGTCGGAGGAACTGCAGGTGCGGTCATAAGTGCATTTGGACATGCAGATTCGGTGCCGATTTTCCAACACTCTGCACCTACTAGGGACGGCTCGATGTCGAGGCCAACAATGTCTGAGGTTGTGCGGCAAATCGGGAGATCCGGCGGGATGAGGACAACAACAGGAAGGGCAAAATAATCGTGGATGATTAAGGCCCTGTTCTTTTCAACTAGCTTTTAAACGGAGTATTTTTTCAAGATAGGGTCTACTACTTAATTATAGTACATACTTTACTGACTTCATTTATATCGTCAAAAACCGTACGTGAGTTTTTGTTACTCTGTAATCTCTCGTACAAACAACCCAAAAGACACAAACCACAATCAAAAACTATAAACCACAGCAAAAAAGAACATGCCTAAACCTCCTTCCGTGACGTCTATCTAGCTGATCGACCAAGCACAGAATCTTGTATGCCCTGAACATTTGGTTAATCCCGTTCTTACCAGCCATGCCAGGATTCTTGTGCAAGATGTCAAAATGACATGTAGTAGGAAACGGAGGGAGCAATAAGTAACGTAGACTTCTGCTAAAGAGTCTGCAGTCTCTTGTTATTTTCATTCGGTAAATCTAGCCAGCTTTATTATTGAATATTTATAATATCTATATATAATTAATCTGTGTTGCTATAATCTAACTATATCGGAATAAGTGTATATATTTTCTCTTTTTCTCTTAATTAATATGAGAATTTTTAGAAATTTTGCTTTTTTCTGATTTAAGAATTATTATGAGATTTTCTAGACCTCTCACACGAAGAAAATGCTATCTCTGTTTATAGATATATTGATGAAAACAACAGTGCCAATACTATCTCTGTTTTAACATAAAAGAGACAAGACAACACACTCCTTACTTTTCCTTCACTTGTATCCTACATTTTTTAATTTTTTAAAAGGGAAATGGGGGGAGAGTGTCCTACTGTTACATTTTTTAATTGTGAGAAAGTTAACATCAATCCGCTGCACGAACGCTGACGTTGCCAACATTGCGACGGGAAGTTACGTTGATCTCGAAAATTGGAGTTGTCAGCATATAATAATTGCAAAACAAGAAGGCATCAACAACAGGATAATGCAATCTATACATCACTAATTCAATCAATCAAAATTGTAGACACAATAACAGGCATCTCAACAGCGGTGGGAAATTCGCACAGGCTCTGTGACCGATAATAGTCGAAAAATGATCCATCAATTGTTCGTTCCAGTTAGATCAGAAAAAAAAAATCTAGAGGCACCTTGCGAACAAGAGTTGAAGACGATCGATCTATGAATTTTTGCGATCCATATTGGTTAGAAAAGTGACATGGAATATAGCTGTCGAACAAATTCAGACTCCTCACAGACACATCATCAGTACCACGCTGCCAACAAAAAGCAGAGAATTTGGTACACAACTTAATTTCACATATTGTACTTGCTCGCTGAGTCAATAGCACACTGTGACAGTACAGGCCAATAATCAGGCAAACCCATTACAATACTGGATAAAAAAAAGAAAATAGAAAGCAAGACATACGTAATATTCGTACGAAACAATTCTCTGACATGGATCCACTGGCTGTGAGAGCATTAGCAGCACAAAGTAGGTCATGAAAACATGCTGAAATTGACGTTTGAAAAGTAAACATGCTGAAATAAAGGTAAACAGATGGAGCCAGCTTGACATGCGGCAACTTGCTCATCCTCATCCATGCCATCATCGTCTTGACACCCCACCACCAAGGCTTCCGCTCTCGTGATCTGCACTCTCCTGCAGCTGAAGGGCTAACTCCAGGCCCGAAAGCACGTCTCCCATTGAAGGACGATCAATGCCATGATCAGCAACACACATCACAGCAGTCTTAACAAACCTCTCGAAGCACAGCGGAGCAATCTTTCCCTTTATATAGGGGTCGATAATCTGATCAAGGACGCCCTTCTTCTGACAAATTAGAGCCCACTCTGCCAAGCTTACTTCTTCCTTTGGAAGACGGGGGTTCAAAGCAGGCCGAGCACAAAGGACCTCCAAAAGCACAACACCAAAAGAGTACACATCGGATTTCTTGGTAATCTGCTGCCTGCGGAAATACTCAGGATCGAGGTAACCAAAGGAGCCCTTGACGACCGTGCTCACATGTGTTTGATCCATCGATGGCCCAATAAGGGAGAGACCAAAATCTGAAACCTTGGCCACCCAATCCTCATCCAGGAGAATGTTTGTTGTCTTCACATCACGGTGGATGATGGCGTGCTGCGCACCTGTGTGCATGTAGTGCAGTGCACGAGCCGCACCAATGCAGATCTCCAGACGCTGTTTCCAGGTAAGTGGTGGCTTCTGGGTCTTGTACAGGTGCTCACGCAGAGTTCCATGAGCCATGTAATCGTAGACCAGAAACATCTCATTATTCTCCTCGCAGTAACCGATTAGTGACACAAGATGATGGTGGCGGAGCCACGACAGAATCTTTATCTCAGTCTGAAACTCATGCACACCCTGCTCACTGAGCGGATTGCCACGCTTGATAGCCACCTTGGTTGCTCCCCCATTAATCTCTCCACGGTAAACTTTACCGAATCCACCCACACCAACAAGGAGCGACTCATCAAAGTTGCTTGTCGCAGCTTTCATCTCCGCGAATGAGAAAAGGCGGCACAGGTTGGGTGCCAAAGTCTCGGCGTTACTTTGAGCTGCATTTGGTTTATATTCTAGTACTTCATCCATTTTTTTAGTTGCGATGACCGTTTCGGATGGAGCTCCTAGCTTGTACATCCATCCCCAAGAAAATATAGCTAGCCTTTGTTTCCCTTGATGTTGAGCTTTCCTAAGCACCCGGAGACGTTCTGCCACATCTGCCATCTTTGGACGTCTATCCATTTCCATCCTCAAGCATTCACCTGCTAGCTTTGCAACGCCTTCAAGAACCTTCATGTTGTTGTTCTGACTAGCAATTTCAGCATCAAACATCTCTCTCACCCTTTTGATCCCTGCTGCAAGAGATTGGGTGAAAATTTCAACAATGCTGATCTCCCCATCTCCAACTGTTGCCTTTTTCCTAGTGAGCAGTTCGAGCAGAACAACTCCAAAACTATAAACATCACTCTTCGAGGTGAGACGCCCATACCGAGCAAATGAAGGGTCCATGTAACCTATGGACCCTATTACATGCTCAGTGTATAGGGTCTTGTCCGTATTGACAAGTCTTGATATCCCAAAGTCAGATAATTTCGCGTGGAAGCAGTCATCTAAAAGTATGTTAGCAGGCTTTATATCACCATGAATGACCCGAGTATACATTTGCGAATGCATGTAGCACAATGCCTCTGCACACTCAACGGCAATCCCCAGTCGTGTATCCAAGGGGATGGGAATGTTGCCAAGGTGATGAAGAACGTCACTCAGGTTTCCATTTGGGATATACTCAGTGACCATCATTACGGCATTTTCGTCAACGCAGTAGCCGATGAGTCTGACTACATTCTTGTGATTGATTTCACGGTGGACGGTCAGCTCTTTAGCGAAGTTTTCTTTCACATTATGGGTAAACCTCTTCACTGCAACCATGCTATTGTCCTCAAGAACTCCTTTATAAACTTCTCCAAAGCCACCTCTTCCGAGAATAGTTCTATAGTTGTTGGTAATTCTTTCTATCTCGCCTTCTGTGAAGCATTTTATGCTATGATTACTATGCGCTATCCACTTTGGTCTCTCGTCCCCTTGGATCAGTTCCCTCACCTTATTTTCTGGAAGATCCATCTTCTGAAAGTAGTAACTAGTAAAGCACTAAATACCACCAGATAGCTTTGACTAAATTGCTGTACAACTTCAGAAGATGATCGACGCAGCAACAGCCACTACCTTAGTCAATACGCTTTCTTTTGTGTACTAATCGGTACCTCTGGTAGTGCAGTATATATGTGCAAAACTGTCCTAGCAAACCCAGCAATCAGCAATCCGTAACAAAATGCTTTTTATTCACTCTTCAATGAATTAATGCAGCTCTCCTTTTATTTTTCTTCCATCTTCCACAAAATTAAAAAGACCACAATGCTGGGGGCATGTTGACCTAAAAATTGTTTCCAAAGTGTTAACTTCAGTTTCAATCCAACAAATATTTTAACAATGCAAGGGAGGAATTAAGCTTATGAGCCACACAATAAAGCTTTGGGAGTGAGTGATTGAACACCGTTTAAGAAAAGTGATTAGCGTGATGACAAACCAATTTGGTGTTTATTGACTTAGAGAAACCTTTGACAAAGTAGAGAAAACCTTTGACAAAGTACCAAGAAAAGTCATGTGGTGGGCATTCCAAAGAAAAAAGTCCCAACAAAATATATTAACCTAATTAAGAATATGTACGAAAATATTATGACTAATGTTAGAACATATAGTAGTGTTATTAATGACTTTCCTATTAAGATATGATTACATTAAGGGTCAGTGTTTGAGCATATACATTTTTGCCCTAGTGATGGACGAGGTCACATGGGACATATAAGGAGATATCCCTTAGTATATGCTTTTCGCTGATGATGTAGTGATAGTTGATGAGAATAGGATAGGTGTTAATAGGAAGCTTGAGTTGTGGAGAAGGACCTTGTAATTGAAGAGCTTTAGGTTTAGTAGAACTAAAATTTACTATATGAGGTGTGATTTCAGCGGTGTCAGGGCAGATGATGGAGTTGTTAGACTGGACGGACAAGTAGTGTCTAAGGACACATTTCGTTATTTGGGATCGATGCTACAGTGGGGTGGTGAGATTGATGAGGACGTGGGCCACATGATAAAGGCGGGGTGGGTGAAATGATGCCAAGCATCTGGTGTCCTGTGTGACAAAAAAGTCTCTCAAAAGCTAAAGAGTAAGTTCTATAGGACAGCGATTAGACCTGCGATGCTATATGGAGCAGAATATTGGGGGACTAAAAGACACCATATACAGAAAATGAGTGTAGTGGAGATAAGGATGCTGCGGTAGATGTATGGTCACACAAGGCGAGAACGCATCCGCAATGATGATATACGTGATAGGGTAGGGGTAGCACCAATTGAAGATAAGGTTATCCAACATCGCTTGAGATGGTTTGGACATCTCCAACAGAGGCCTCCTAAGTCACCGGTACGTAGTGGAATTTTAAGACGTACTGAAAACGTAAGAAGAGGCAGAAGTCGACCAAGACTGACGTGAGATGAAGCAGTTAAAAGAAACTTGAGGGATTGTAATGTATCTAAAGAATTAGCTTTAGATAGGAGCGTATGGAAGTTAGCGATCAACGTACCGGAGCCATAAGAAAGTTAAGGACAGTGTTTTAAGCTCTCGGCTCAGATAGCAGGATACACGGCTTACGGTTTTAGCATTGTAGATTTTATTTCAATGCTCTTATCTCTTTGATCTTGAGAAGATTTCATTCTTAAGCTACCTTAACTTATTTGGAACAAAAAATTTTGTTGTTGTTGTTGTTGTAAAGGTACTTTCCAAGAACTAACTAATTAGCAGTGATTTGTGGCCAGAATAGATGTCCATTGACCAAATGATGTGCCTTGTATTAGAGATGATTTAGTTATAAACCATCTCGCGCGTCTAGCTGGTGATGAAGGATAGGAGAAAAAAGCTGGGGATGATACACAAGCACGGTTATGATAATCGGCCGATTATCGAATATATCGGCCGTATCGTCTCTAGTAAAATTGCAAATCGGTTTCAAATAACTTGTTTTGCATGGATTTTATCATATATAGAAGAAATTATTTGTGAAATTTGTTTTCAAAAATTTCGGTCAATATTTCCAACCGATTATTGGCGATTTTTGACCGACATTAGTTTGAAATTCAAATTTTGTTTGAAAATTTCAGCCCAAAATTCTCCAAATTTTTTTTGATTATCGCTTGTATCGGCCACCTCCGGTAAAAAAAATCCATACCGGTATTGAAAACGTTGTACACGAGTCATTTTATTCAATTCTATTGCCAGAGTTAACTGATAGAAGTATTAGTGGTTCATATCATGAATAAGGAAGCGGATAGGAGTGGATTGCATCAAAAGGACCGGAGAGCTACACAGCGAGGTGCAAAATCTCCGTGAAGCTTTTGGACGAAAAGAGTTTCTCAAATTAAATCAAAACTGCAGATAGAAAGATGGCCGTGTGCGGATAACCATGATTGATTAAGCGCGACATACCTGGTAAGGATGGATTTACGGATGACAGCCACAAAGCAATGAAGTTCCTCTTCTATGTGGCTGGCGCTCACATCCCCATGGACGGGATGGACCTATTGGGGATCAAGACGGAAGGACAGATGCTAATGCATTTTCACGAGCCGTTCTGCTTGTTCGTGGGTGAACCCTTGAGCATGCTCTCAACGCGGGATGCCTGCACACCTTTTTTTAAAAAAAAATTAGCCTCTGAGAGTACCTAATTCTTTCTCGCCAGGCGATATATGTCATTTGTCACGCTAAGGGTGCTCCGTAGCTTCTGTTGACTGGCCAGACCAGGGGTGGACCCACAGGGTATGCCGGGTGGGCCACGGCATACCCTGGGCCCAGCCGTACTACCTAGCCCCCCTGTGAACTGAGGCGAAGCAAAACAAATCGCAGCGATGGCATCTCGTCTCGTTGCGGCGGCGACGTCGTCCTCCTCTTCCCCCCTCGCACGCCTCATCTCCAGCCGGCGCCACAGGTATGTGCGCGCCTTCTCCTACCCTTCCCAGATCCAAGAATCATATGCGCCGATTGTTTGGATCAGCTGCTTCGTTGGGTCCATTCTGGGGTCCGCCATGGCTGGTTCTTGGCCATGATTTGGTCATGATGGGATGTATGTAGCTTAGGATCAATGTGGCCATCGCTATCAGGATATGCGGGAGCGCTTTCTGCTAGAAATTTGGGGCTGTGTTTTATTGGTAGCATTGCTTCGGCATGTTGTTGCGCTTGTTGTCTTACCTTCTTGATTGGTTCATCTTGTGTGCTTAATAACAGACCACCATGGGCCTGCGAAGGTGAACATGTGGCAAGATCCAATGCATCCGGGTAACCGGAAGGAAGAGCATGTGAGTTTCCCCTCAAATTCTTTTACCCCATCATTGTATTAATCAATATAGAGTTATTGATGTTCATTCTAGTAGGGCTTCTACTTCCTTGGCATACAACTTAACTGGTATTCATTCGGTCACCCACCTAGCAGTGATTATACAGCTTAATCAGTCCAATTATGTGCCTAACCGGCGGTTATAAGGTAACAGGTAGGGCCACCTGATCTTTGTATACAGCCTAGTGTATGCCAGTTGAACCGTTTTTAGAACACTGGTTTTTTTGGTTTTTGTTATTTTCTTGAGATATTTTTTTTGGAACGACTACTGTTGCAATTAGGTCTGATGGCAAGTTTCAGCTTATGCAGAGGGGTTATTTCCCCGTTTTTGTGCCATGCGGGAAAGAAATTTGGCATTGTATATGTAGTTTAGGAGGAAAGGGGAGGGAGGGGGATTGTTTCCCCAGCTATGTTAACATGCATTACTCGAAAACTTTTATCCAAGAAAATTTAGAGGAATATATATCACTAGTAGAGTTTTCCACGAGAGCCAAAGGTATCCAGTGTTGTTACTGAACTCATGAAATTTATTGGATTGATTAAGAGGAACAGTAGAAGATCTCCTGGACAGAAATTGCAGTAGTTGTTCAGGGGTTCCAGGCTTTTAGATTAGATAGGCAGATATACAGGTTAACTACAGCTGTGCCTCTTTTCTGTGAACTCTAACTTATTTTTTTTTGCTTGTAACTCTGATAATTTTTTTGCTTGTAACTCTGATGCTTATCAACTGAGATGTGTTGTTTAGCTAAAATAGTGGTTTAGTTTGTAATTGTAAAGTGAATTTACAGAGCGGAGGCTGGGAGGGGAGGGGCTAGGGCCGGAGGGCACAGGGCGGAGGGAGAGGCGGAGACCGCGAGGGCCTCGTATTTGCACTACTACTACTCAATTCTAATTACTGGTATGTTTCATCCTTTTTTCAATCTTTATAACTATTCACAAATACAATTTTTGATTTCATCACTAAGTTTGTTAATTTTGTTGTGCAGATAACTACTTACATATATTTATGGGTATTGGAAATCACATTATCTATTACTAAGATACAATCTTTGTTGTATTTTGTATTTTTTTACTATGTTTCTATTCTAATTATGTGTGATTTTGGATTGCAAAATATAGTTCGCTTTGTGTTTAGTGTGTTTATATTTTGTACATTATGTCCCGCTAGACTATTAGTATGGTGTTTGAACTATTTATATTGTAATTTATGCCCGTATACTGAATTACGGTGCAAATTTTACAATTATTTACCGAATTGGCAAATGGTTTTACCGAATTGCATATGAAAATTTTGGTGCGGCATACCCTTTGATAAAATCCTGGGTCCGCCACTGGGCCAGACTCGACTAGCCCCCGAACGATACAAAGTATTAATGATGATGCGTGTATCTCATGCTCAATGTATTCTTTCTGATTGTGGTTTATGACTTTTCGCCTTAGTACGAGCGTTCGTTTAAACGAATTGAAAGCCGATAAGTTGTTTCTAAAAGCTATTCCGATAAGCTATTTTGAAATAGCGGCGGAGAAGCCACCCCATTTGTTTGTTCGAGGAAAGACATAAACCATAAATCATAAGCTATAACCTGAAAAGAATATAGCCATAACTTGGCGCCAATTATTGTTTGTGACCAGTAGCTCGGCTTTCCCATAAGCTGCTTCGAAACAGCGGTAGAGAAACCGTTCCATTTGTTTATTCGAAAGAAGCCATAAATCATAAGTTATAAGGGCATCTCCAATGGTTATAGCTAGCAACTAACTATAAGACTTCCACATCATCTATATAGTACACACTAAAGCTAGCATTCTAAAGAACTATCTATAAGGATAGCTATTTGATGCTTACATGCACACACAGAATTTATAGAAGCTGCCTTGTTTGGCGTTATAGACTAGTGCTTAAGGAAGAGCTGGCTCGATTTTTTTTGCATACTCTCTTTCCTCCACATAGGATATATGCTGATGTATACATGCATATAGCTAGCTGACTCAGACCATTGGAGATGCCCTAAGCCAAAAAAACATAGCCATAACTCGGCACCAATTATTGTCTGTGGTCAGCAACTCGACAGGTTCCACCCACACGCGACACAAAGTATTAGGGCAATCCCAATGTAGAAACTGCGTAGCAATGTTTATAACTTGTCACCTCACACAGACATAAGACTAGAAACAATCTTCACAATATACGATATCTAGCAGCCACCCTAATCAATTAATTTGTTTCCTCTTATTTCGTTTCCCACTCTTCTTTTTACCAATCCCTATTCTTTAGTTTTTTTATCCTCTCAAATATTCTATGTTTTATATAAGATACTGCTATCATATCTCTTTTTCTTAATTATTTTCTCATATCATTCTTTTGTTTATTTAACATACTATGGACACTATCTACATCATTATATTGAGAGGGCCCTTAATGATGAGGTGTGTATCTTATGCTCGGCTCGATAAAACTCGGTGCAATTATTGTCTGTGGATCCTACACAGGTGATAAGAACAATCGCATCAAACTGATCCTAGTACAACCACCGGTGATGAGGACAAGTAACTACCACCGGAACTCTCCGCCAGAATGCATAGAGGTGAAGATAGGTAGGATACATCAAATAGTCTTAAATATAAATATATATTTTTAAAATAAATATAAATTTAAATATTTTTAAATATAAATATAAATCAAATGTCATAACCAATACGAATTCAAATCGAAATTTGTACTTAATTCGGTCAAATACGAATATCCTCTTACAACTTCTGTAACAAATCTCGGTAGAATAAATTTCTAGCGGTTTTGCCGGTTTTTGACCGATTACCGAAACGGTTACCGGTTTCATACCGCCAAAATTCAAATTTCGAATCGCATAGGAAACGGATCGAATACGAATCAAATAGTCTTAAATACGAATACGAATATAAATATTCTCGAATACGAATATGAATATTCTTAAATACGGATACAAATATTCTTGAATACAGATTTTACTTACCATATTCGTATTTTTTCAGATACGAATATCAGATAAAATAGATTATTCATTACCGTTTTTCACCCTTAGAAATGCACGGTATAGGCTACCACAAGGCGCTACCACCGGTGATGAGGATGAGTAAAACCTGTGTTTCTGTTTTAAAAAAGTTTTCGGTAGTGCATAGCCTGACTGGTGGCGTCTCAATAGCATCAATCAAGCATAGCGACTAGCTACTACAGGTCCTCTATGTGTCGACGATTGCTACAGATTTTACAGTACAGCGTACTAACAACATAGAAGCCAGCCCACTCCACCGTGCTGGATTTGATGGAACTATTTCCGTACCTAGTATTAGGGTTATCTTTTTTTTAATTTTAGCCTTTGAACATCTGTTTTTGCAAAAAAAAAAAGGCACCTCCCCGAGCTCAGAAAGTGCGACAAGAGACACGTGTCACCTGCCGCGCCGGGGTAGCTCGACAGGAGGCGGCTAGCGCGGCAAGTCGTCCGAGCGTGGCAACCAAAACGCTCGGCGCGCTAGCTGAACAGGCCTAGACATTGCCGAGCTACGTCAACTCAGCAGCCGGCCAAGTGAGCAGGGCAGGGTTTGGGGGGGCCAAAAAAACTAGTTGCTCGGTACAAAATTATTTCATTTATACTCGTTAATTTGGATTTTGCTCTACCTTAGTTCCATAGCTTGCTTCTAAAAATACCTCCGAACTATACATAAAATAATATTAAATAAAATATTTATACTCTGAACTTTTCTCATATATCTATAGGTCGGAGAGCACCATTAAGGTGCTCAAAGAAACTATCAAGAAGGAGAGGGAGTTATTCAGGTTTACTTTGACCGAGAACGAGCAGCTCCTCAAGACTCTCGAGGAAAAAAACATGCAATTGAGAAGTATCTTCTTCTCATTTCCTTTATTGCTTCCTTGTCTTAGCTTGTTTTCTCACTTCTTTCTTTTGTCGTGGTCGACAGATTTGGAAGATTATAAGGCAGAGGCTAAGACGAAGAGCGTTGTCATCCTTAAGCTTGAGGATATGCTCAAAGCTAAGGACCGGTCGATTGAAGACTAGTCGACCAAATTCTAGGACAATGCTCTTCAACATAAATTCTTCTAAATCTTGGGATACATTTATCTTTTTTTTCTCAAGTTGGATATGATTAATTAATCTGCTAAAACAACCTTTTTGGAAAGAGGAAAATGGGAAACAACAAAAGGTGCCTCCATTAATCCAAAGTGGGGTTAGGTGAACTGTGAGGCAACGCAGAGGAGTCCAAATGGTGGATTATCTTCTGCTCCTTTCTTCTCTGTCACATTTCCTTGTCAAACAGGGCATGGTAATGCTGTCTTGACCTGAAAAGATTCAAAAACAACCGCTCCGGGCTCCATTAAGAATCAACAGGAATTGCCTCCCAACGTTCACTACAAGGCATGACGAAGGATAGTGCATTCTCGATGTGGTAGATAGGGACTAGCATGCACTGGGCTAGCTCCAAATTTACTACAAACATCACTGTTTTTTCCAAATTTACTACAAACATCACTGTTTTTTCTAACCACAATCCCCATGGCATTTGGACATTGGCAGAGGCAATCACCTTGAGTGGTGGTTGGCATAAGTGAGAAATCTCACATTGTTAGAATAATCTTGACTTAGAGACTAAGACATAGTAGAGTCTGTCTTCGTGTGTAACTCAAGTTAAAATTGTGTTCAACTTAAAGTCCGAACACATATGCAAGTAGAAGATTTTTACCCCTATATATTGGGGAGGATTGTACCCAGTTTTGTAGGAAAGAAGAAATGAGAGAAAAAGCAAGGAAAAAGGGGAGCAAGTAAGAGAATAAAGAAATTCAGAGATTTTTTCCGTGTTCTCTCAGTTTATTTGCGATGTGTGCGTTTTCTCTGGGAACAAAGTTGTAACAAGTGGTATCAGAGCCATACGAGACCTGATCGGAAGGAAAAAAGTCTGGCACTCGCGTTCGCACGGCGTCTGCTCGTGAGTCTCGTGGAGTCCTCTCAAAGCCTCTGTCTGCGGGAGATTCATGTTTTTGCCACTCTTAAGATTGGCCAATTACCTCTGTCACTTACATGTGGGACCGCCTGAGTCACTGACAACGGGGCAGGGTGGTAAATCTGTTGCCTCTCATCTCATAAGGGTGGCAAAAACATAAATTTTCCTCTGTCTGCACGGCATTACTTGCACAGAAAAAGTGGTTGTGTTTCTTCAGTCAAAGCACAGCCAAAGGAGAGAGAGATCACAGGCTTCACTTTATCCATCGGATCTCGAACCACGTGCAAAGAAGGAGCAAAAGAAAAGGCAAAGCGTGCAACAGCAGTGCAAATTGCTGTAACAGGGGAGAGAAGTCAAGTCCTTTCTCCAAGCAAAGCCATCAATTGAGCTTTTCGTGCAAGTCACCAACAAAGAGAGAGGAGCACGGCATCTTGCGCAGGGGAGACGAAAGACAAGTCAGAAAAGCCAACGTAGGAAAGAGCAGGTGCCAAGAGAGAGGGACAAGATGGAGAGAGGACAAGGCAAGAACAGCAAGCAAATTGCCTAGAGAACACTTGCGCAGGAGAGAGGAAAAGCAGCAAACTTTCTTGCATCAAACAATGAAAAGTGTTTCTTTTCTTGAGCCAGTGCTATATCAGGAGAGTGAAGACGAGATTTTTTCCAGCATAGCCAACAAAAGAAGTCTTGTGCAATACATCAGTTCTGAGGCATCAGGCATGGCGCAAGGGAGCAGATCAGTTGTCCTTTTGCCATCGCGTCCAGTGGAGGGGCGAACACAGAAGCAGTTTCTTTTTCTGCCTAGTTCCGCGCCCACGCAAGACACGAGCCGAAACATACTCGGTATCCTTCTCTGAGCTGGCTGCAGCCTCGTCTCCGTGCCAGGCAAACACAATAAAGGGGAGGCGCTGCAACACAGAAGCAAGGCGAAAAAAACAACAGAGCACAAAAATAAGAAGCAAGTTCAAGGGAAAAAAGGAAAAAAATAGTGCAGTTTTTTTCATTCCGTCAGTCCAAGCAGTGGCGGACCCAGGATTTTATCAAAGGGTATGCCGCACCAAAATTTTCATATACAATTCGGTAAAATCATTTGCCAATTCGGTAAATAATTGTAAAGTTTGCACCGTAATTCGGTATACAGGCACTAAATAATATGATAAGTCTTAAATTTAAGGATTAAGTTGGAAACTTACATAAATTACAATATAAATAGTTCAAACACCATATTAATAGTCTCAAATATACATAAAAGAGACTTACAACATTACTTGTCTGACTTTTTTGGTCTAGGCTTTCTAAAGGACATGAAAGTCTCGATTATATCATCTTCATCCACTTCAAAGAAAATATCTCGCTCAATGAATGTGACTAGACAATCATCCAAAAGACTATCATCCATCTTATTTCTTAACTTTGTTTTCACTAAAATCATTGCAGAAAATACTCTTTCAACACTTGATGTTGCCATACAAGAGAGCAACTGCATATTAACCTCATCAAACCAATTATATCCATTGGTACATGAAAATCGAAAGCTGATCAAATAGGTAAGCCACATCTAGCTTATAACTGCAAGGATGTGGTACAAGCATGCATATCCCTGGCATCAACCTCATGCAAGCACCATGGAAACTGACATGCGTTGGTCAATGCATACAATTCCGCATTGTACTGGACCTAAACAACATAAAAAACTTAAGGCATCCAGATGGACCAGATCGCTCAATTTATGTTACCCAACACAAGTGCCAAGAGCATAAAGCAGTTTAAGTATTTCCCTAACTGGGCTGCATTTACCCACTCCTAACACAACGACACCATCAAAACTAGTGCATTTGCAACACAATACAATAGAAAAGACAAGTCTCTCTTCCTCCAGCCAACCTCTTCCAGTCTCAGCAAGGTGCCAAATTTAGACAGACATGCATGTACAAAAAACCCACACACACAGAAGCATGCGTAAAAGGGTCAACTACCTGCTCATCATCCGGCGAGGAAGCTTTATTACTGCTGCTGTTGCTCCCGCTGCCGCTACTCCCACAGTCTCACTCCCTTTCATCTGCACAAGCGCGCAAAAACAAAACAAGGTCACAAACCCATGAAAAAAAAGCCGCTTCCGTTTCACCCATCCACGAACTACCAAACTCCCAACTCCCATCACCAAAACCACATCAAAACACCCTAAAAAAATTCCCAAAAATCGCAAAAAAAAAAAAGAGTAACAAGAGCTTTATTACTAGCCCCAACCCCCAGCCACCCACCCTCTTCTTCTTCCGGGCCGGGACGCCAGGTGGTTGAACTTGCACTTCATCCCGAAGCGGCAACTCCCGAACTTCACGTAGTAAGTACAATCCGGCTCCCCAGGCCGCCGCGGAAACCGCGGCTTCGAATCCGCCCCCGCCGCCGCCGGGAGCTTCTCGCCGAAGACCTCATCGCCGCTGACGACGCCGGGGACGGGCTCGTCCTCCCACCCCGAGGGCTTGGGGAGCTCGTCACGCGACGCGAAGTCGCTTGCGGTGACGCGAAGTCCGCGTGCGGCAGGCCGACTGGCGCCGGTACTGCGGGTCTGCGGCTGGGCCCCAGGGTATGCCGTGGCCCACCCGGTATACCCTGTGGGTCCGCCCCTGAGTCCAAGAATCGCTTCAACGTAGCCCGAGTTCTTGATCTGTGCTCAAGATCATGTTGTGTTCTCCGGGAAGAGGTGTCACCGGTGACGAGGCATCATCTAGTACGATAGCGAAGGAGAGTTCCATTATCTCGCTGCATTATCCGATGCTCACGACGAACAATTACGCAGTATGGGCAATCAAGATGAAGCTATACATAAATCAATAGTGCTCTGGTGATGTGTTGAGTCAGGAACGTTGAGGAGATGTGTCACCGTTCTATGTCAAGTATAAGTTTAGTAAGTCGTAGTTGAGTCCGACTGTCTCAATGTTTTAGAATCTTTGCATCTAGATGGACCCATACCAGTTGAGTTGAGCTCCTACATGTAGCTTGCATGTAGAACGCTTCATATGGAGGCGTGGCTGGTAGTTTATAATGCTTTGAGACTAAAACTAGAGTATGTCAAGTCAAGATTAAGAGGGAGATTGTTAGAAATAATCTTGATTTAGAGTCAAAGACATAGTAGAGTCTATCTTTATGTGTAACTTAAGTTTAAGTTGTGTCCAACTTGAAGTCCGAATACATATGCAAGTAGGATATTTTTATCTCTATGTATTGAGGAGGTTTGTACCCAGTTTTATAAGAAAGAAGAAGCGAGAGAAACAGCAAGGAAAAAGGGGAGCAAGTAAGAGAATAAAGAAATTCAGAAATTTTTCTGTGTTCTCTCGGTTTATTTGTGATATGTGTATTTTCTCTGGGAACAAAGTAACACACATCCTCAAGTGGGTCACATCCATTACCGACGTGCCGACGAAGGATTTACCCACAAAGACTGCGGTGTTGACGTGAATTATCAAGTCTTTTTACAGATGCAATTGGTAATTGCAGTGTACGATGGGTCAGATAGCACTGGCATAAAATGGTAGGATCATGTAGGTTCTACCGTTGCCTCTTGCTCCGATCTGCTCTTCTTACTAATGTGTACTTATTACTTAGCTTCAGCAGGTCACCTAATATGCCCGGTTGGGTCCTACTTCTGGATACCAGATAGCAGTTTCTGTTCTGTAAGCACCGAATTCAGGTGTCAGTTCCGTGTGTCTCTCTTAAATAGATTTTTTTCCTTCTTGTGCTCATCGCATTTTTGTTCCTTTCTTGTTGTCTGTTGTTTTTGCAATTATGGTGTATACGATTTCAAACCTGGGTTAGTAACCGAATGAGACGTGACTACGACATGTGTTTCATAATTTCGCCGACATATCGCTTCATCATTTGTAATCTTGCTTGGAGAATTTGCCCAATCTGCACAGCTCGCCTCCGGTCGAACATAATAAAACAAACACCAGGAAAAAGCTTCCATCGCCGTTCCATCCACAGTGCAGACCGTGCTAGGTTCACCATCTTACTGCCACATCGTACAGGTGCTAAATTTGCTTTTATTCTACAATGTTGCATCTTCTTCTCACTCTTAAGGCAGGATCCACAACTAAATAAAATATTATTTCTTTTTTTCTCACCACACGCTCTCTCCTAGGGGTGAAAACGGGTCGAATTCGGTCGGATATTGCTTATTCCATATCCCATCCCATATTTTTTTTCTCGGATTCGGAGTCGAATACGAATAGTGCCGGATACGAATACGAATCCGGATAGTATCGGTCACAGATACGGAACGAATACGGAGCGAATGCGAATACGATAACGAATATCTCGTCGGATATTACGTAGGAGTCTCTGGATATTACGTAGGACATATTCTCTTTCCTCACCTTCTTTTTTCTCCACATAGAAATTTGTTGACGCAGTATAGCTAAGAGATAGCTAAAGTGATGATACTATTGGAGATGTCTTAGACATAAGGAATTTAAGATCTACAAAACCAAACTGATGTTCCGACCCTAACTACATTGCAAATCTACCATGCGTGTCAAAATTAGAAGCCCTCAGATCAGTTGAGTAATTCGGTTGAGCGCTTCGTGTTTGTATGTTGTTTTAGTTGGTATTTTCAATTTTGATAAGGTCAGCTCTATAATTCTGAAACCAGATAGACACTCGAGTAGTATATAAGCACAATGGTGGATCAAAATCACATATTTAGATAATATCTTAAAAGAAAGGCAAACAATAGTTCTCGAACATTTAGTAACTAATTGGAATACACGCACCAATAATAGACTATCTCTATTTACAAAATGGTTAATTGTAACATATATGGGGGTGGTTATCTCATCAAATGCTCAAGGCAGTTGGTGAAAGCATCTATGTTAGAATTAAAATCACATGTAGTAGTAATTTGCTTACATAAAATAAAATCACAATGGGGGTGAACTATGTTGTAAAAATTATAAATATATGTTAGAATATGTTGATTTGATTGATCTTCTTCTCCAGCAGTCCAACCCTAATATTTCTTAAGAAAGAATAAGAAAAGACACATTATATCACAAGTGCAAAAATAAACTTGGCCTAAATCATAACACATCTTAATCACTTTTTTCAGTCATTGGATTAAGATCCAACCATCCACATCTTTCTCCTCATCTCATATATACACACACATACATTGCACATTTACATCTCCAAAATCTAATTCAATCTTCAAATTTAGCATTCTAAGGACTGCTTTATATAGATGTACATGTCACAACGGATATGTAGGATCTTTTCGCGATGCAATCAGAATTTCTGAGGGCTAGAACAGAAGCAATCAAAATAAACAAAAACCTGAAGGACTAAATCGTAAAATATCAAAAAACCCTAACCCCCAAATCCTTCGCCGCCCCGCCGCCCGATTCATTTTTCCCCGCCGCCCCATTTTCCCCCCCGCCCCCGCCTTCCCCCGCCGCCACCCTCCTCCTCCGCCTCCCCCCGCCGCCCCACTCCTCCCCCCGCCGCCCCACTCCTCCCCGGACGCCCCACTCCTCCCCCGGTCGCCCCCTTCTCCTGCGCCGCCCCCTCCTCCCCCGGTCGCCCCCTTCTCCTCCGCCGCCCCCTCCTTCCCCGGCCGCCCCCGCCGCCCCCTCCTCCTCCGCCGCCCCCTCCTTCCCCGGTCGTCCCCTTCTCCCCCGGCACCCCCTCCTTCCCCCGCCACCCCACTCTCCCCCGGTCGCCCCCTCCTCCTCCGCCGCCCCCTCCTTCCCCAGCCGCCCCCTCCTCCGCTGCCACCCCCTTCCCCGGTCGCCCCCTTCTCCCCCGGCACCCTCTCCTCCCCCCTCCGCCCCTCCTTCCCCCGCCGCCCCCTCCTCCCCTGGCTCCGAGCGACGGCGACGGCGACCTCGACTACTCCGAGAGCGAGCCACCAGCGGCGGATGGCCGGGCGGCGACTGGAGCGCCGGCGACGAGTTCGTCATCACGCGGGATGCTGCCCTCGGCTCCGGCTACACTGCTCCTCTTCTTGCGGCGGTGCGGCCGTCGTCCACTCGTCCGAGCTCCGGTGACCGGTGTGCCTCCTTCCCCTCTACTCTCTCTCTCTGGTCTCTGCTCTGTGATAGTTGATACGTTGTCGGGATTGGGGAATCTGGGGTTGGCCGGCCGTGGCCCGTGAGAGATGTCGATGGGGGGGACTGGGGGAGGCGATGTAGAGCCGTAGAGGCTGAGGCGGCCGGCTGCTGGCGCCGGTATGTCTCCCGTGCCCGCGCGTGCTCCCCGTGCTCATCGGAGTTGGAGAGAGGACGGTGGAGAAGTGATGGGCTTGGCGCTGCTTGCAGTTGGGCCGGATATTCGAAAAATATATCCGGGTATTATCCAAAAAAATCCCGGATAGTATCCGTATCCGCCGGATAGATCCTTTCCGAATCCGAATCCGTATCCAAAAACAACTATTCGAATCCGACTCCGAATCCGATAATTATCCGATATAACTATCCGAATTCGATCCGACTCGGATTCGGCGGTCGGTCGGTCGGGAAATATCCGATCCGTTTTCACCCCTACTCTCTCCCTCTCACTTGCAAGTGGGCTCATAATAAATTGTTTTGTGCTAGCACCTCTACATGCACCAGTGCCAGTAATCTTTTTCCTGGCACCGCTCCGTTTTCCTGGCTGCAATGCACAAGCACTGGTTTCAAAAGGGAAAAGTAGCTGGCACAGATACACTGCAGATGGCCTTACTACCCTCTCGCATGATTCCATAATTTCTGGGAAAAAAAAGAATTGCCAAGCAAGTACAGATCCAAAGAACGTTGTTAGAGCAACTCCAGCAGAGCCCCTACTTGAGCCCTCAAACCTCATATTTGAGGGCTTGAGGCAAAAATAGAGGTCCAGCAGGGCCCCTACTAGAGCCCTCAAATTTGAGGAGCCCCTCAAATCCCCTCTTCAGCCCCTATTTCGGGGGGCTCTACCCCAAGCCCTCAAATTTCTATTGCTTTCCCCGCCGCCTCTTTCCCCACCGCCTCCCTCCCCGCCTGCATCTTTCCCCGCCGCCTCCCTCCCCGCCCGCCTCCTCCGCTTCCCCGCCTGCCCGCCTCCTCCGCTTCCCCGCTCGCCCGACGCCTCCGCCGCTTCCCCGCCCGCCCGCCTCCCTCGCCCGCCCGCCTCCGCCACTTCCCCGCCCGCCCGCCTCCCTCGCCCGATGCCTCCGCCCGTCGCCGACGCCGTCGCCGCCAAAATCCGCCGCTTCCGCTCACCCCCGCCTCGCCCGCCTCCGTCGCCGCCGCCTCCCTCGTCGCCGCTTCCGCTCACCCCCGCGCGCCTCTTTCCCCGCCGCCTCCCTCCCCGCCCGCCTCCCTTCCCGCGCGCCTCCTCCGCTTCCCCGCCTGCCCGCCTCCTCCGCTTCCCCGCCCGCCTCCCTCGCCGACGCCTCGCCCGTCGCCGACGCCGCCAAAATCCCCTCGCCGACGCCCGTCGCCCGCCTCCCTCGCCGACGCCGTCCTTGCCCGGATGGATTTGTCAGGAGTGGGTCCCATGTGTCAGTGTGTGTGTGGAATGGATTTGAGGGCTTAGATTTGAGGGGTGCTGTTGGAGTAGAAGCAAAAAAATTGGGCCCTCAAAAGTAGGGGGAGCCCTCAAATGAAAAGTAGGGGCTTAGATTTGAGGGCTACTGCTGGAGTTGCTCTTATGCTCTGAACCGTGGATTTTCTTTTTGTTACGCTCCCACTGGTTTTTTTTGTTTTCTATTTATTTCTTTGCTGAAAAAGCCGCTGTGTATGACAGGCAGGGTTCACTTTATTTTCTTTTCTTTTTTATTTATATCTTAATTAGAAATATCTATTGTGATTGACACATGAGATTCGTGAACTGTAGCTACAATGTATTGGGCCCACTTGTTAGACGCTCATATCATTTAAACTGATTTTAAAAGTATCTTTAAATAGGAGGGCCCACGTGTCATAGACTCTACGCTAGTTAAACAAAGGGGCCCGCATGTCATAGGATGTTTAACATTTAAATGATGCTATTAACTTAATCTAATCTCCGGTTTAAATCTAATCGTGTGTGAACAGTGCTTTCTCGCTCCTGTTGAAGTAGATGATGCTTGCTGTTGGTGAGAATGTGGACAACGGCTTGTGAGCATGCTAAAAATGGGTTCTTCACCACTGCGCGCATCGATTGGCTATGTTTCACGGGCTGACTTAGCCGGCACAGTGGTCAGCGATAAGCCCGAGCAGCGGAGGAACATGGCAAACGACGCTACGGCGATCCACGGCATTTCGAGCTAATTCCTTTCACTAGGAGCATCTAAGGACTACTGCAAGGCTACTTGAGGTATTGGTGGAGCTTGGGGTGGATGTATGAGGTGGTACCTTGATTGGATATTCGGGATATACCCTTGTTCATGTGTTTGGTTGGATGAACGGAATGAAGCTGTCCAGGACGCACTGGTTTGGGAATATTCCATGTTGATCTCAAACCAATCCATTCGGCAAAAATGGCCGAACGATAAGTACAAGATGCCCTCATGCACTCACGCTATGTGCGCTCACCCTCTTGGCATTCGGCCTCCCCTCCTCTCACAGAAAAGGGCACCACCTCATATCCTCTCGCACAAAGCATCAACGGCGCCTCTCCCCTCGATGTTGACACCTACCTCTCCTCTCCACATCGTCGGCTTTAAAGATCTGCAAGGTGCCCCTCTCGTTCCCTATTTCCTCCCTGCTTTCCTCATCTCCCTTGATCTGATTTGACATGGCTTTTGACGCAGGGAAGGGCGACGTTGCCTCCCTTGTCACCACCATTGGCTCGCCTTGCGCAGGTGGCTCCTCTCCCTTTTACCCTCTTTGTGCCTTCTCCCTCTATTTTGTGTCAGATCTGATCCCACCGGTCCTTTGATCTACCCTCGTGACGCATGCTAAGGTGCGATGGTCACTAGATCCGAGGTGCTGCATCCCATTTCGATGCCGGTGGCGACTGGATCCAACCTACTGCCTCCCATCCTTGCCATCCCGATGCTCGTGTTGGCCGGATCTGTCATCCCCAAACCTTTTTCTTCCTCCCCTCACTCAACTTGAAGGGAGCTTTCTACGGGAACCAAAGGTATGTTTGCTATTCAGTGTTGGCTTTGTTCTCACTTAGTGTTAATTTTTGATGACTAATTGTTGAATTGCTGACGTATGGATATATTATTGCCGAAGTGAAACATTCTTCTGAAGTATGATTTGTTTGTTATCATGCATTGATTATATAAGGCATGTTCCAAATTGTGAGGATTACATGTGCGACCACGTTGGTCGAACATGTTGTTTCGACCACGATGTTTTGATTACATTATTTCGACCTAGTTAGTTCGACCATGTTGTGTCAACAATGTTGGTTTGACCATATTGTTTTGACCACGTTGGTTGAACATGTTGTTTCGACCACGATGTTTTGTCCACATTGGTCGACCACAATGTTTCGACCACATTGGTTTCACCATGTTGATTGACCATATTGTTTTGACCACATTGGTCGACCACATTGTATCGACCACATTGTTCTCTTTGACATCAGTTTGAGGAGGTACTGCGTAACACATCGAATTGCTCGCAACGTCTCACATCTCAGTCAAAAGCTAGGGCAGCTAAAAAATCCATACAAATAGCCCTACCCACATGACCTGCATGCATGTGTATGCTATAGTCTAGGGAAATAAAGGCTTCGACAACCTCTCATAGCAAAGAAAAGAAAAATTCCAGGGAAAGGAACCCACTAGCCCATGTCCACAATAGCCACATGCATGCATAAGAAATTTGGTCCAACCTGCCATGCCCATGTCTTGCACATCTACATGCCAGTGCATGCCATAGCTTGGATCAAGCAAAATGCTCTGGCAACTTCCAATAGAAAAGAAAATTCAAAGAAAAGAAAATCAAAGGGAGGAGTTGTCATAACTTCCCTCCATGAACCACCCCCTCATCCTTGCTATATAAATAGAGGGCGAAGAGTAGAGAAATGCCACAGGAGGCAAGAGGAGGAAAGGCGAGGCAAATCTTTGGAGGGAGGAAGTACTGGACAAACACTTGAGAGGAGTCGTAGTAACATAGGAAGAAAGGAGAGAGTAGAGGGAGGGCTGCACAAGCAAAGGTGAAGTTCTTGCTCTTCTTCCTCCCTCCCTTTGCTCTTAGGTTCGGTTATAATGGTACAAATCAAGGAGCGTTCTTCCTATCTCCCTTCGCCCTTAGGTTCGGCCATCGTGGTACGAATGAAGGAGCTTCCAGTCTCCCTTCGCCCTTAGGTTCAGTCCCGTTAGTGGATACAAATCCAAAAAATGAGTGCTCGATCTCTCGTTTTTTAGATTCATTCACCCACAAATGGATATAAATCAAGGCGAGGCATGAAGACCTCATCTGCTCAGTTCGATCCCATTAGTGGATACAACCCAAAGGATGTGTGCTCAATACTTTGTTTCTTAGGTTCAGTCTTGTACAAAAGCATACAAACCAAGGGTGAGAAGTTTAAACACCCCATTTCCTCAATTCGGTCCCCTCAAATGGATATGAATTAGGGGTGCGTGTATGCTGCCAAAAATATAATATAATATAATATAATATAATATAATATAATATAATATAATATAATATAATATAATATAATATAATATAATATAATATAATATAATATAATATAATATAATATAATATAATATAATATAATATAATATAATATAATATAATATAATATAATATAATATAATATAATATAACATAACATAACATAACATAACATAATATAATATAACATAACATAATATAATATAATATAACATAACATAACATAACATAATGCATGGGGGAATCACCAAAAAACAACTTTCACCTCGATTACGCTACATGCAAGCGCTCAATATTTAAAAGCGATATTGCAATGCTAGTAGTAATATAAGGCGGAGTAAAACAATAAGAATGAAATAATCAAATACCCCTATTACACTATGTGCATAAAATCTGTGTCACACTAGTAATAATAAAAATATTGAAAACAAACTTCACTTCGGTTACCCTACATGCAACATTCAATATTTGCAATCGCTATGCAATGCTAGTAGTAATACAAGGCATAGTAAAACAATAAAAAATGAAATAACGAAATACTCCTATTACACTACGTGCATAAAATCCATGTCACGCTAATAGTAATACAAGTATAAAAAACATCCTTTGATTTGGTTACGCTATATGCAAATGCTGAATATTTGAAAGCGCTATGCGTGCTAGTAGCAATATAAGGTGGAGTAAATACACTATGTGCATAAAATCCATGTCATGATAGTGGTAATAAAAATATTAAAAAAATAACACTCACTTCAATTACGCTGCATACAAGCGCTGAATATTTGCAAAACGCTAGTAATAATACAATATGGAGTAAAACAATAAAAAAATAAAATAATTAAGCTTTTATTACACTATGTGCATAAAATCCATGTCACGCTAGTAGTAATGCATATATAAAAAAACAAACTTTGCTACGGTCGCTCTATATTCGCAAGCACTATATAATGCTAGTAGAAACACAAGCAGAGTAAAATAATAAAAAATGATATAATTAAACTCCAATTTTCAATTAAATTTAATAAACTTGTCTCTAATGATGCGGAGGTAGGTTCACGTCCATTTTCCCATCATTAGATTCTGGCATGCCCAGTGGGACATACTTTTCCCCTCATCTTTGAATTCCAACATCAAAGTGCAACATATGACATTTAAATTAATCATGACGCTAAAATATATACATGTGTGTATGCAAGAAAGAAATATATGGTTTTCTTTATATGAAGGGATGGAAGGGCGAGTTCAACAATTTGTCATGCTGCAGTTTGGGCCACTGTGGTTAGACATGCCGATACGGCCTTTTAAGCTACCACTAGTGCAAGTTCACTGCAAATCATAGTTGCATCCCTGACTACAGTAAACCACGAGCATGAAGTGACTTCTGCACATCAGGATGGGTTCATTTCTATCCTATCCAAGTGAGCCAAGAGGTGGACAAGGGTTGCAGCAAAAGCTTCAGGAGCTACCTCACATGATCAGCATCTCAACATATGCGAGGTTGGTTCCTTTGACTCGGTTCCTACTGGCTTTTCCAAAGCAGCACGTGCCAAGCCTGCAAGCCATGAATCATCATCAAGATTCCATCATGCAACACTTGATGAGGGGTCTATCCATGCAAAGCAGACGAGTCCAGTGAAGATAAAGCCACGTGAATAGGCTATGACCTCTGCCCCTAACAACTTCTAAAGCGAGGGGAGTGGTCTCTCTATCGACACCACCTACAATGCTGGGGCAAATGCGTACCCAACATTGAAGGCAAGCCCTTCATTGGCATGAAGCGCGAGCTCGCCCTAGATTGCTCATAAGATGCTGGAGGTGAGCTCATCAAAGCCTGCCATAAGCATATTAGGGGCGGCTTCTTCTAGGACTATGGTTGTGCCTATGTCAACTATGGTTGTGCCTGTGTCATTGACCTCAAAAGGAAAGGTGGTAGTGTTGGACCAACCCCATTGTCCACAGCCAATCGATAAAGGAAAGGTTGTGATGGTAGATGAACCTTACCATCAGCAGCCCATGAATGAAGGGAAAGCCACGATAACAGAGAATGCTATGTCATCATCCCAAGGGTAACTATGTCATGCACAAACTCGACTCTGAGCTGATGCACCGGAGTTCATCCTTGAGCTACCCAACAAACCTAGTAGATCGGTGCCTAAACCGGATCACAAGCGCATGCTCTTGTGGAAAGGCGTGTACCTCACTCCTGGTGACATCAAGAGGGGCCACATGAATCCAACAGCTATACGTTCAGATCCTATGTCGTCATCTACCCCAATTCCATGACCTTCCTTTCAAGGCTCATTTTCTCCATTGCGGCATCGTCATCGTCAACACAATGCTTAGCGTGCATGGGTTGATCTCCTTGTGGCAATTGACCATATCATGGCAAATCATCAACATGAGCAAGTGGGCAACATCATTTGGAAAAGGATAAGAAGAAGCACCTGAGGATTCGAGGAAGAATGAATCCTGCCCTGGATGCATATATCACATGGAGTATCTACCAAACTCTAAGGGAGATACTTCTAGGCACATCCACATCTGCAAATGATGTTGAAGGTGCTATTATGCGGCGAGCGGAGGCCCTCGCTAAATGGCCAGAGTACCAAAAATTCATTGAGCAAGACCCTCAGTGACAAAACTACGTCACCCAGGCTGCCCGTGCACATGCAAAACAAGTAGCCTACAAACAAATGAAGTTGGCAATGCAAGCTGACTCCAATCCAACAAAATTCAAGGGGCAAACTCTCCTTCATCAAGTCATGGTGGCAAGACCCAAGTGGAGAAGAAGCCAGCAAGCACACCCAAGAAGGCTGCAACAATGATGGCTCCTTGGCCAACTCAGAAGAGGGCCTTAAAAAATGCAGTTGAAATGCTTCTTTTGATACTAGTTGGAGTCACAGAGGTGGTGGACGACACCAGCGAAGTGTCTTCAACATTGACACACTTCAAAAGAAAGAAAGCCTGAAAGAATATTGTAATGGGTCATCGTCCTGTAACTCGTCGTCAAGCAAATTCGGGTAATGAAGAGCATGATTCAAATTACTCAAGGTCTCACAATCCCCTTCATAGTAATTCCTCTTCCTCTCTTGAAAATGATCTCCAACATGCTATAAACACTTATGAACTATGTTCCCGTAGTTCAAACCAAGCTACGCAAAACAAGTTCTTGCGGCAAATGAAACATATTCTATTGACGAGCAGCTAGCCCATTCTTCACATGGTATAGCAAATTGGCACCAGGATCAATCAAGACATGGGAGCAAATGCAAGACGCTCGAGCCTTCTATAGCACTCAGAGAACAGTGGGCATCACTGAGAACAGAGTAAAGAACAAATGAAAAGGCTGCTGGTTTAATTAATAGGTGGAGAAATTTAAGCCTCCACTGCCCACAGCCAATTACTGAGCCTGAAGCAGTGCGGATGTGCACGAATAATCTGTGTCCCAACATGGCCGTTTATTTGCAAGGTGTGCATCCTGTCACTTTTGAAGAGCTAGCCACCAAGGCTATAGATATTGAGAAGCACATGCAACATATTGCACGTCACACAAAGACATTCACCAAGCCTATAGAGAAAGGTGGCCAACATGATAAGTTTCCTGCCAAACCAAAGTATGCGCGAACAATGGAGGCGACAGTGGTGATTCCACAATTGCAGTCTAGGGGAGTCACCATAAGAAATCAAGAGCAAAATAGAACACAATCTCGCGGAGGCCAACCCTTAGTGAGTGACAAAATAGAGAATATTCCTTCCCAAATAAGAAAGTCGAAGACTTATTTATGGACTTACGGGAGTTGAATCTTATTGAACTCCCTAAGGCAAAAAGTCCGGAAGAAGCTTCCAAGTTCAATGAGCTAAATTACTACCACTATCATCGCATCTTAGGGCATACGCTTAAAGATTGCTTTGTGGTAGATAATATTATCCAGAAAATGATTGATGAAGAAACAGTTGGTGTAGGCCTCCTTAAAAGCTTCAAGAAAGGCAAGAAAATGGCTATAGCAAATGTCACCACCTTTCAAGATGACTTGGTGAGTTCCACATCTTCGAATATGACACCAACTTATAATATAACATTAGCTTATGATAAAACAATGCCGGTCTAAGAGTCTAAGTTTATTCCGATGATTTTCTCAGGCCATGCACCACGCTATGGTCAGCATCAAAGATACAGTTGTCAACTTAAAAGAGAGGCTTTTCATCGAGGGATCCATGCCACAAAGCTCGATCCATCAACTTTTCAAAGCGTCTGAGATAGGGGACAGTGGCGGCCAGGAGGCCATGGGCCGCAACAAGTGATGGCACAAGATGAGGATCCACGCTCCACATCAAGAATAGCGCAAAGATTGACAAAGCGTGTGAGCAATCCTCATGAAGAATTCAATGTCCTCACTATTGGTGTCTTTGTTGATGATGGTGATGATTCTCTTCATTTTCTTGAAGAAGAATCTCCAAAAGTTGAGCAAGTTTAACTTGGATCAGGACGCCAACTAACTGATCCTCATCTTCTAGCTAGAATGGAGCCTAAAGACAAAGATGTAACCCCGAATGAAATGACTGACTCTACTGCTAACATGTCAGTCAAGTATGATGCAATCTCTCACTTAAAGAAAATACCAGGTATGCTTTCTGTATATAGTGCTTTGTGTCATTCATCTGATTTGTGCAAGGCTTTTGTTATGATACTTTCTTTCCCTAAAGATTATAAAGTAGAAGTGTCGCAAATAGAGACAGAAGTAGCTGAGATTTTAAATATGACATTCACTAAGGAGGGCATGCTATTAGGTTCTAAAAAGCACAACAGACCACTTCTCATGTTCGGTGAAATTGATGAGTTCATAAATCGCATAATGATGGATGGTTGATCTGATATAAATTTATTACCTTTGTGTACCCTAAAAAGGATCGGATATTCCAAAAAGGACTTGAGTTGATCTAATGTGGTTATTCATGGCTTCAATCAATCTGGTTAGGAAACTATGGGTACCATATCATTGGTTTTAAAGTTGGAAACACTATACACATAAGTGAACTTTCACATGATCGATGCAGCTACCTCATATAATGCTCTACTTGGTCACTCATGGTTGCATGAAAATCAAGTCGTACCATATACACTTCATCAATGCATTAAATACAAGAATCAGTCAGTAGAGATAGCACAGATATTTGCTAATAAAAAGCCATTAACAGTAGCTAAATCCTTCTATACTGATGCAAAATTCTACTTTGAGCCTGTCGATAATGTGTGTAAGCCAAAGTCAGTGTTTGTACCATAGTCAAATTTCATAAAGAAAGATATTGAGGAATCCTTATCAAGAGTGAAGATATATCAATATATACCAAGTAACCAAAGGAAAAATGGAGATCCAATATTTCATGTCGTGAATAAATCATCCTCTAATAAAAGTATTGAATTTCTGACACCCTTGCCTCCTTTGGTACAACATAAAATAAAACAAGTTCAAATCAATTGCACAACTCTAGCACAAGCAAAAATAAGAATAGAGCAGTTGCTCAAGTCACTTTGTCAAATAAGGATGATGAATCATTGCCTATTTCTTTATATGACAATAAGGTTCTTTATATGATGCAGAAAATGGGTTATGGTATCTTCAAAGGCCCTTCTGTATGCAAAGAGTGGGGGTAGCTTGCACCATTCGAAAGGCGATGTCCTAGTCACAACTTGAAGCCCTGCACAAAGATCAAACATTAAAGGAAAAGAGATATGGGTTGGGCTATAATGTTTGTATGACCTCGGTTGAGTTTATAGACACAACAGCAGTGGCTTCACAAATGGAGGATGGAAATCAACCTACCATTGATGAATTGGAAGAAATCAATATTGGAATGCTCGAGGATCCTCGTCTAGTTTATATTAGCAAACATTTATCTAAGAAAAGTAAAGAAGAATATCATAAATTTCTTTCCGTAAATAGGGATGTGTTCTCTTAGACATATTAAGAAATGCTGGGGTTGGATCCAGCAGTGGTAGTATATCGACTCGCTGTACAAGAAGACATTCCACCAACCAAGCAACCGCAAAGGAGGTTTTGACCAGATATACTCACAAAAATAGAAGCTGAAGTCAACAAACTCATAACAACTGGGTTTATTCAGGAAGTCAAATATCCTAAGTGGCTTTCCAACATTGTTCCTATCAAGAAGAAGAATGGGCAAACCTGTCTATTTGTAGATTTTAGATATTTGAATAAGGCATGCCCTATAGATGATTTTCCAGTATTTATCTATGAAATACTTATTGATGCTACTATGAGACATGAAATATTTTCATTTATGGATGGATTTTTGGGTTATAATCAAATAAAAATGGCACTAGAAGATGAGGAGTTACATCATTCCGAACACCCAAAGATATATTTTGTTATAGGGTTATGCCTTTTGGACTTAAAAATGCTGGTGCAACATATCAGCGAGCCATGACAATTGTCCTTGATCGACTATTGCACATCATCATTGAGTGCTACATAGACGACATTGTTGTAAAGTCAAAACATGAAAGAGATCACTTAAAACATCTCTTTATGGTTTTTGAATTTCTTAGACAACATAATTTGAAAATGAACCCAATGAAATGTGCCTTGGGGTCTCTTCTAGAAAATTTCTTAGTTTTATAGTTACAAAGCGTCGAATCAAAATTGACCCAACTAAAATAGAGGTGATTGTTAAAATGCCACCACCTAAAAACCTTTATAAATTGAAGAGCCTCCAAAGTCATTTAGCATATATTAGGAGATTTATCTCAAATTTATCTAGGAGATGCAAACCTTTTCCTTAGCTTATGAAAAAAGGTGACCCTTTTCAGTGGATCAAGCATGCCAAAATGCATTTTTTAGATATAAAGAAATACTTAATAAATCCTCCTGTCTTGAGTGCAATAATTAAAGGACGACCACTGATTCTTTATACGGCTACCATGCCAACATTACTAGGTGCTCTTTTGGCACAAAATAATAATAAAGGAAAAGAAATGTCCTTATATTATCTCAAGCGCACCCTTGTGGGGGCGGAATGCAATTATCCATACATGAAAAAATATGTCCAGCACTGGTATTTGCGGCACAAAAAACTGTGCCATTATATGCTAGAGCACACTATGCGCCTCATTTCGAGAGCAGATCCACTCCAATACATTTTAAATGAAGTGGTCCTTTCAGGGAGATTAGCCAGATGGGTGATGTTCCTGTCACAATTTAACATTGAATTTGTGCCACAAAAAGCTATGAAAGAACAAGCTTTGGCAGACTTTCTAGCTGCACATCCTGTTTTGGATGATTTTCCTATCAATGATGGTTTACCAGATGAAGAAGTATTTGTTACATCGGTCGCCAATTCAACATGGCAAATATATTTTGATGGTGCTTGTCGGCAATCAGGAGCAGGCATATGCATCGTCTTTGTTACGCCTTGTAGAGGAATAATTCCATATTCATTCACTTTAACCTCAGCAGTTTCAAATAATTCTGCTAAATATGGAGCTTTAATTATTCAACTAGAAATAGCCTTAAATATGAGATTGAATACACTGTCGGTGCATGGTGATTTCCATTTAGTTATTAACCAACTTTTAGAAACTTACATGGTAAAGAAAAAGGAATTAATGCCATATTTCCTGAGAGCAAAAGAGCTTATGTCTATGTTCACTAACTTAAACATGCAATATATTGTTAGAAGACAAAATAAAAAGGCCGATGTGTTGGCAAGTTTGGTAGCTAGCATGTCATTAAATTTTTATGAAACAATGGACGTGCGCATAGAGGAGCAGAGAGTCCTGCCAGTATTCACCGAGGAAGAGGAAACAACATCCTCTATAGCATAGATAGCGGATATTTGTGAGATTGAAATGGGAGATTGGCAGACTCCATTTCTCGATTATTTACTCCACGGTTATCTACCTCTTGATTCTTATGAAAGGACCAGAATCCGAAGAAGGTCGGTCCATTACAAATGTATAAACGATACGCTTTATCGGCATTCGTATGATGGCATCCTGCTGCATTGCCTCACTGGAAATGAGGTGATGGAGGCATTGAGGGAAGTGCATGCTAGAGTTTGCGGTGCATACCAATCTAGTCCCAAACTGCATTACCAATTAAAGCATTTGGGTTATTATTGGCGTACAATGTTCGAAGATGCTGTGAACTTTGCAAAAAAGTGTCATGAATGTAAGGTACATGCTGACTTCATCCATCAACCACATGAGCCACTGCATCCCACCAGCATGTCCTGGCCCTTCAAAATGTGAATAATCAATATAATCGAACTAATTCAACCGCCATCACCCAAAGGGCACAAATTCATTCTCGTAGCGACCGACTATTTCTCTAAATGGGCAGAAGTCATACGATTAAGAGAAGTTAAGATAGAAAATGTAGAGAATTTTACAAGAACTCAACTTATATATTGCTTTGGTGTCCCTTCATGAATTATATTTGATAACATATCACCATTCAAAAATAGATAGATGGAAAAGTTGTGCACAAAATTTAAAATAAAGCATCATTTTTCTATAGTGTACAATGCAGTAGCCAACAGACAAGCTGAGGCATTTAATAAAACCTCGTACAAATTACTGAAGAAGGTGGTCTCAAAGAACAAGCGAGATTGGTATGAAAGGCTGCTCGATACCTTGTGGGCATATAGAACCACAATACACACACCAACTGGAACGACTCCTTACTCCCTGGTGGATGGAGGAGAGGTGGTCTTACCTTTGGAAGTACAAATTAATTGGAAGTACAACTTGATCGAATTTGAACTATCAAGCCACACGGTCGGGATGGTATGGCTCAATGATACACAAATCGGTGGACATAGTGGTATGCCTCCATGGAAGCATACCATGGTGAGACAAAATCAAGAAGGCCTTTCTTCGGTGACTCGCACCTTCGGGTTCTGCCAAATCATAAGGATGCCATTAAATATTGTTAAATTTAAAAAAAAATCATGCGCATCTTCAGGACAAAAGTGATTAGTGGTCCTAAACATAGTGTTTGCCATGGCTGGCTTTTGCACCGTATGCTTATAAGTAGGGAATAGGGTGTTCTCATCTTATTGACAAAGATCCTCTTTAAATACACACCATCTAGCCAATAACAAAATGGATCGGCCAAGATCACTTTGTGTAGGAGGGGTCGATTGGATGAGTGCTTATCAATCACAAATAATAGTATAAGGAACATAAGGCAGGTGGAGCTAGGGAAATTTGGTACCCTAATGATATCCAAGACTCCATTACCAATACACCTTGATGGATGTAGGGTCCACCTCCAACAACCACAAAATAGCAAAGCCAAAGAGTAAGAAAAGTTATCGTATAGATGTGCCTATCTCGGAGGGAAGAGAATGATAATCGTCCTTACTATTATGAAAATAGTCGCACCATTCTTGGAAGGAAACTTTACCACCCACTGCGAGATTGTTCCATACATCTAAAAGATGGGACAAGAAGTTGGGATATAGCAGTAAAGATAGATCAAGCTCATGGGTCGGTGGTATGTACTCCTCAAAGTCCTCATACATGTCTTCATCCAAAGGTAATCCAGCCATTTGACATATGTCGAGAAGGGTAATGGTGCGCTCACCACATCGGAATAAAAAGGTGTTGGTGTCTAGGTCCCAATTTTCTAATAGGGACCCCAGCAAAGAAGGGGAAGCGAAATATTCACCCAAAGAGTAATAAATGGCACTATAAATGTAATCAACATCATCCTCGCCCCCTTTTAGAACCAAAGAATGGTTTCTTAAGACTTCTATTCTCCATTCAATATACCCTATTGGAGATGAAATATGTTCAATATCATGATTCCAAACTGAGGCCTTCTTCAACCATCCTGGTTCCTAGGGTCATAGCCTTGTCAAGTCTGGGCAAAGGTGCTGGAGGATAATAACAAAGACCTAGAAATGAAGAACCCAATTTCCACCCACGATGGCTGAAATCGATAATCCCCTGAGGCATCTCCTGCTCTTTTATTATGGGGTTGACAACCTCACGAAGATCAGACTCAAAAAATTGCCTTCTTGTCACCCGTGAAAGTGACATTGAGTGGGACAAAAAGGACTGTTGATCCCATGCCATCTAAAAAATATATACATGTGCTACAGTTAAAAGAAATGCTTTGATGAAATAATAGAAAATGGCCTTAAAATGTTGGCACTCTCATAAAAATAAGAGGGGTTGGTCATCTCCAAATATGCAATCCAAGATGATGTATCATCAGTATACATGCAACCTACGGAAGTACAATGCAATCAGCTAAAAAATGGAGATGATTGGAAAACCTCACCTTCTATATAGAAGTTGATGCACTAAACCAGTTAGAAGATAGTCATTGATTCCACACAGCATCCAATCCCTCTATGGTGGAAATCAAAAAGGGTTATTACACATAGTTGTCACTGAAAAAAAATGCCTCAGCAAAGAAGGCAGAGATCAATTAAGTAATAACCATACATACCGAGTGATGAAGAAGTGTCAATGACTCAATCAAAGGAGAGAACTTGACTCCGAGTTTTAGACTCAGGAGGAATTCAAAGGGAGAGAATAGATGGCCATGGAAGATGAAGGTTGATAACGTGAGCATTCGGTTAGTCCGTAAATCATGTGCAAATCGGTCAAACAGTATGATGTAAAAAACATCGCCTGCAGATCAACTTCTTTGTTATTAAAAGATAAGAGTGGTTTAGTTAGGATAACCACTAATGACATGAGGGCCGGTACCTGAGATTTTGTATATGGCCAAAACGAACACATGCATGGTTGTATGGCCCATGTATATGCACGTTCCTGAAATGTGTACATATATAGCTCAATGGCTCGAGCACATCTGCATCCAAATACATATACCAGATGTATCCAAAATATGCCCAAAAAATACAAATGATGCATATATACATGTCGAGCTCCAGATCCAAAAAAATATTTTTTGCACCTGGACCTTGAGGGGGCACTGTTGACACTGATTTTGTCCTGAACTTAAAGCATGAATAAATAAATTTTAAAAAAGATAATAGTCATCAAATTAATAAATTATGCTGACGGCTAAAATCCATTATAATATAAAACAACTAAAGTATAGATGAAAATCGCACAGCATACATGGACCAGGACCACATTGTTACGACCATGTTGTGTCGACCACGTTGGTTCGACTACATTGTTTTAACCACATTGTGTCGACCACGTTGGTTCGACCATGTTGGTCGACCACGTTATTTTTTACCACATTGGCTGGACCATGTTGGTCGACCACATTGTTCTTTGACATTAGTTTGAGGAGGTTCTGTGTAACACACCGAATTGCTTGCAATGTCTCACATCTCAGTCAAAAGCTTGTGTAGCTAAAAAAATCCATACAATAGCCCTGCCCACATGACCTGCATGCATGTGTGTGCTATAGTCTAGGGAAATAAAGGCATCGGCAACCTCTGACTGTAAAGAAAAGAAAATTTTCAGGGAAAGGAACCCACTAGCCCACGTCCACAACAACCACATGCATGCACAAGAGAATTGGTCCAACATGCCATGCCCACATCCTGCACATCTGCATGCCTATGTGTGCTACAGCTTAGATCAAGCAAAATGCTTCGGCAACTTCCAGCAACAAAGAAAATTCAGAGAAAAGAAAATTAAAGAAAGGAGTTTCCATAACTTCCCTCCATGAACCACTCCCTCATCCTTGCTCTATAAATAGGGGGTGAAGAGTAGAGAAAGGCTACAGGAGGCAAGAGGAGGAAAGGCAGGGCAAATCTTTGGAGGGGGGAAGTACTGGACAAACATTGTGACGAGCCATAGCAACACAGGAAGAAAGGAGAGTAGAGAGAGGGCTACACAAGCAAAGGTGAAGTTCTTGCTCTTCTTCTTCCTTCCTCCTTTTGCTCTTAGGTTTGGCCATCGCGGGTACAAATCAAGGAGTGTTCTCCCTATCTCTCTTTGCCCTTAGGTTTGGCCATCGTAGTACGAATCAAGGAGCTTTCTTTTTGTTTTATGTTTTTGCCCGCTTGGTTTGATCCCTTTAGTGGAAACAAACACAAAGAACGAGTACTTAATCTCTCGTTTCTTCGGTTCATTCCCCTACAAATGGACATAAATTAAGGTAAGGCATGAAGATCTCATCTACTCGGTTCGGTCTCATTAGTGGATACAAACAAAAAGGACGAGTGCTCAATACCTTATTTCCTAGGTTTGGTCCCGTACAAATGGATATAAACTAAGGGTGAGAAGTTTGAAGACCTTATTACCTCAATTCGGTCCCCTCAAATGGATACGAATTAGAGGTGGGTGTATGCTGCCAAAAAAATATAACATAACATAACATAACATAACATAACATAACATAACATAACATAATATAATGCACAGGGAAATCACTAAAAAACAACCTTCGCCTCGATTACACTATAGCAAGCACTATGCAATGCTAGTAGTAATACAAGGTGGAGTAAAACAATAAAAAAAATAAAATAATGAAATACTCCAATTACACTATGTGCATAAAATCTGTGTCTCACACTAGTAGTAATAAAAATATTAAAAACAACCATCGCTACTAGCACTCAATATTTGCAAGCGCTATACAATACTAGTAGTAATACAAGATGAAGTAAAATAAAAAAAATGAAATAATGAAATACTCCTATTACACTATGTGCATAAAATCCATGTCACACTGACAGTAATACAAGTATAAAAAAATAACCTTCACTTCGGTTACGCTACATGCAAGCGCTATGCAATGCTAGTAGCAATACAAGGCGGAGTAAATACACTACGTGCATAAAATCGTGTCACGCTAGTTGTAATAAAAATATTAAAAAACCTTCACTTCAGTTATGCTACATGCAAGCGCTGAATATTCGCAAGTATTATGCAGTGCAAATAGTAATACAAGCCACAGTAAAACAACAAAAAATAAAACAATTAAACTCCTATTACACTACGTGCATAAAATCCATATCACAGTAGTTGTAATACAAATATATAAACAAACTTCACTTCGGTTATGCTACATGCAAGCGCTCGATATTCATGAGCACTATGTAATGCTAGTAGTAATACAAGCGGAGCAAAACAATAAAAAAAATTAAATAATCAAACTCCAATCATGCTACATGCATAGGTTCACTAAAAATAAATACTATGCCATGTTAGCAAAAATAATTAAAAGTACAACTAAAATACCCCCGAGCAAGCATCCATTAGCGATGCCAAGATTGAAGACTATATCTTTTATATTTTTGCAATCGTCATATGTTGTAATTTGTTGTAATGTTTATTTTGGAATTCTTAATTAGGGGGTTTTATCACAAAGAGATTTAATTAACATAATTTTTATGTAAATGTATTAATTTTGAAAGTAATGGACCTACAATACTTGATTTCTTTATCCCACATTTTCAATTAAATTTAATCAACTTGTCTCTAATGACACGGAGGCGGGTTCACATCCATTTTCCCGTCATCACTGCCCACATCGTGATGTTGTCTGGTTGTTCAAATGCATTTCATATGCACTGCTATTATTTGTTCTCGTGTTGTACGTGCTCGAATGTGTCGGACAATGGTACATTCGTTGTAATGCTTTCAATGTGTCCGAGTTTGCTGTCGTCCTCAAGGAGGGAGATGCAAGACCAGACTTCCTCTCTGGGCCGATAGGGGACGACTATAAATAGCAACCCTGACTCGCCTCAGCGTTGGGATGACGGGTTGTCCACGTTCGCATATGGCGTTCAATTCGACCTATGTGAGCGCAATGAGTGGTTTGCTTAGACATATGAAGGATACACTGTGTAGCATTATAGCTTCGATTGGCCTGGAGGATCATCGTTTGCACAGCCACGTACATAGGTATGCTATAATGTACTTAACGTAACTTTTGCATTGCACGCTACGCTGAACTAATGCATCACACAAAATCCATAGGTCTAAACAGAGCAATTCGGATAGCAAGGCCAGGATCTGTCGTCCACACTTGGGACTCCCCAGTTAAATGCTTTCCAATATGACTACGCACTACAAACATCACAACCTCTACCCTAACACAGTTGTACCCTTTCCGTAGGATGTATACCCCTCTTCGAGCAGCTAGGTAAACGTTATGCTTTGGTCTCCCCTGGGTACATACAATGAGTTGACCGCAACCCCGCTTCCCACCTAGCCCCGATACTACCAGCTTCGAGACATACGGCATTCCCATAATAGGCACACCATCCCTAAGGATTAGCTACATCGTTGGGGCAAGCGATGAACGAATGCACCATAAGTTTATGTATCTTGTCTTTAGTACCATTGTGTTTTCTCTTGTAATCCTCTGTATGATGTATGCCCGTCCAATGTATATCCATGCCTATTTCTTCGAACAATTGTATAAGGGACCAATCACTCGAACTAGAGCAAGGAAACTCACAAAACAGGTGAATCTAATCCTAAGTTCCTTTGATTTCACTGCTAAGGACAGCTTGCTACCTAATGCTTCCACTTTGTGTATTCTCATATTATTAGGTAAGAACTTGGTACTTCCAAGCAGAAGGTGAGGAAGCCGGTGCACCAAGAGAAGGTCCAAAAGAAGGAGACGATGACACTTTACTTATATCAATGAAAAAATCCACCAAGATGCTGGAATCAAGTTTTCAAGCTTCGAATTAAAGATTGGGTAAGGCTACACTTCGGAAGCTCAAGTGTGTCCAGTTTTCAATTCTGAGTTTGTTTGAGTTTTTGGCCAAGCTCCATGTGACAAAGGCTGGTTTGTATCCATAATAAGATATATTAAGGTTATTTTGGGCTTTAGTATTCATCTTAGTTTAGTTTTGAGGTGATGGCAATGTCAAAACTTCAAACGTGCTGAAAACGAATACTTGGGCCGCAAGGGAAGTGGGGCTATTGTCAAAGAAGTTGTGTGCCACCTTTATGGGCCAACCACCACATGGGGCCCACCTCATGGGTGCACAAACCAAGGCAACCAGCCAACCACCTCTTATTGCTTTCGATTTAGATTAGGAATTAGAATCGGATTCGAGTTGTTTTCCTAATTGGAGTCCGACTAGGCTTATACAAAGGTATAAAGCCTTTGCTACCATCCCCTGTAAACGTCAAACATTAATTTTGAGTTAAAGCAATTTCTTGCTCTTTGGTTTATGCTGTTCGCTGCTATGAGAGTTGTAAAGCCGACTAGTTAGTGTTCCACTAAATTATCAGTTATCAATGTTCTTGTTGTTCTTCACGGGCCAACAAAGTCGTCCTTCTTGGTGTGGTGAGAAGACGAAGATCCAAAGCATGTTGCTGGTTGAATTTCAGTACATGAGAGTCTATAATCGAGATAAACAATCGTGTGCTTCCATTCATCAGAATCCACGGGATTTTAGGTTAGCCACATATTTACCCTTCAAGAGAGATCCTACGTTGTGAAGATCGAGCACCCCTACATCAAGCAGCCAAGGCTAGGGTGGCTGACGAGGACTACAATGCCAAACTGAGAAGAAAGGGCAAATAACCCTGGTCCACGCAGTAGTTACAGCCATTATGTACTAGCCCCTTAGGTTAGCCACATATTTACCCTTCAAGAGAGATCCTACGTCGTGAAGATCGAGCACCCCTACATCAAGCGGCCAAGGCTAGGGTGGCTGACGAGGACTACAATGCCAAACTGAGAAGAAAGGGCAATTAACCCTGGTCCACGCATTAGTTAGGGCCATTATGTACTAGCCCCTCCTGCCATATTTTTTGTTTCTCCTAAAGGCATGTGTTTGTGCATGGTCCGGATGCTTCTATCGCTTTATACCGTAGTGCTAGCAAGGCTGGCAAAACTTTAAAGATTTATGTACGAAAGTTTCATGTAACACACAAAGTAATAATTTTTGGGCTATCTATTCCTTGGATAATAGGAAAAAATTAATCTCATGACCCAATCATCCACATTTCTCCCTCGATCGTCATAAAACAAAGAGAAAATTAATTCTATGTCATTACCAAGTCAGTTAGCCCTCCTTTGGCCCTGCATAAAGATGATCTTGCCCTTAGTTTCAAATCTGTCCCTATGATAAAAATTAAATATAAGGCAAATTGTCTTAGCAAAAAGTACTGAACTTTGTTTGGTAGATCATTGGGGTAGTGTACAACTCAAATATAAAATTTCATGAATTGGCCCTTCCATTTGATTCATTTTTGAACTTCAACTCCAAAATCAGCCTATTTGAGCTATTTTGTAAACCATGATAAGTTCACTATAGAAAAATACAAAATCATAATTTTCTGGAGCTATGTGACATATTACGGGCATGTGAGAATTTTTCCTGAATGTTTAGACCTCATTTAGTCTCAGTTGATAAATAGTAGCCTTTATTAACATTTAAATTAAAACTCTAAAATTTGTCTTCCAACAGTTCCTTCAAATATTTTTCCTGCATCGCTGAAATATTGAACAACACCACTATAATTTTCATAATTTTTAGAGGTTGTTTGCTATTCCAAATAAATCAGGTGTTCGGTTTCTTTGAAAAACCCTAAGGGTGTGTTTGGTTGCCTGAATATGGACGGCTGGATACCAGTTCCACTGTATTGTGCGCAAAATTTAGATGTTTGGTTGGATGGATGTACTGTGCAAGCCTGGATCCGCCCATCCCGCATACGGTCCGGATCCGGGACCAGGACGGAGGGAGTCGGGCAAGGTGGGCTAGGGTTACCTCTTAGCGCTCCCCTCGCGATATCTGCTCTTCTGCGCATCCTCCGCGTTGAAGGATCCGGCAGCAGGTGATCTCCCTCTCCCTCCTCTGGATCCGGCGAAGTCCTTCGGGAGGCGGCGGCGCAAGCGGCGGACGCGGGCGAGGTCCTTCGGGAGGCGGCGGCCGCGGCTCGTGGAGGCGCCACGCGGGGTTCCCTCTCGGCCGGATCCGGGCCCTAGGCCACGGATCCGGTCGTGGTTCACCGTGCGGAGCGGAGCAGCAAGGCGGGGGCGGCCGGCAGCCTGGCGCGGCGAAGATGGCCCAGGCGGCGCGGCGCATCACCGCTGGAACCGATGGCACGTGGGGAAGTCAGGTCGGGGAGCAACACCGAGGGGAGGCGCTGGGAGTCGGCGCGTTGGAGAGCCGGACCGGTGGGAGGCGCTGAGAAAAGGGAGATAGGGGAAGGAGATGAAGCGGCTTCGGCCGAAGGCAGCAAGAAAAAAGAGAGCAGGGCGGAGGGATCCGACCGAGGGGGATTTTTCTCTCGCGGGCCACGCCGACGCCCTCTCTCGCTGGGATTTGGCCGAATGTTAATTGCATTTTTTGTCAATTGCATTTCAATTGCATTTTTTCCTTATGTGCAATGTGATGTAGCTTGAACATATTTGTCCCATTGTAGAGATTTGATCTACTGCCTGCAAGAACCACACAAGCCCTCGATCTTTGCTTTGGAAACGGTAAATCCTACCCATCCTCCATTACTTTGCCAAGTATAATATTGTGATTAACCAAAACCTACATTCTAGTAAAACAATTAGTAATGCAATTTACTGTTTGTGTGCATTTTTAGATGGACGATTTTTCTGTCAAGCGCCGTAAAATCATTAGTAATGCAGCTGGACTAGTTGCTACCATGTGTGCGTACACCTTATTTGTGTATAGGCGTGCTGGTCGTACACCACCCATCACATATGGTCCCTTAGCCGAAAGAGACAAAATCAGGATGGCAAACCTTAGGTTCATTTTTCACAATGATGATAGGCACTGTGTAGAACAACTTCGAATGAGAAGAGCACCCTTTTTCCACTTGTGCACATTGCTTAGAACAAGAAGGTTGCTTAAAGACACAATTAATTGCTCAATTGAGGAACAAGTTGCCATGTTCCTACAAGTGGTTGGGCACAATTGTAGGTTTAGGTTGATAGAGCTTAATTTTAGAAGGGGTTTGGAAACTATTAGTCGTTATTTTCAAGAAGTGTTGTATGCTATTGGAGAGCTGCGTGGGGAGATGATTCGGCCACCGTCCCATGACATACACCCAAAAATTGCAACCAACCGCAGATTCAACCCATACTTCAAGGTACTAGTTTGACGTTGGAATGAAAAAAAATTTTGGCCATTGTAGCCCTTAACTAATTGGTTTTTCCAAACCCTGTAGATCAAGAACAGCACCATGACATTGAGTATGACAACAACACCTAGGCAGCGAAGAGGAATGAGTGGGCACTAGCTATGTGGAACAATAGGGGAAACATGCATGTATGAATGTCGGGATGGTCCTGTAACATTGTACTTTGTTCAAATTCAAGACTTTGTAATAATTAGTATTGATACTTGTTGTGTGAGAGCTTTGTTGTAATGATTTTTTTTGGCCTATGCTTAATACCTTATGTGTTGCTTATTACTTTGTGCGTTTATTCATGCCAATTTTATGGTAGGTTATGGCTGAACATAGGGCCAACATGAAGTGGACATCTCACATGTCCAACATAATGCTACGCCGTTTAACTGAGCTGGTGGAAAGTGGGGTGCGGCCAGAGAAAGGCTTCAAGGAGGTGCACTTGAACACCGTTGGCAGACAAGTAACTGAGCAAACCGGTGTTGAGGTCACTAGGAGTCAGGTGAGTAACCACCTCCGGAAGTGGAAGAAAGCATGGGCAAAGATATGCAAGTTGCGGGACCTTAGTGGCGCTCTATGGGATGACACCACCAACACCATATTACTTGAGGATGAGCACTACAAAGGCCACATCAAGGTGCTAAATTTGTGTGTTCACATGTAGGACCACCCCGAGGATGCTCCATAACATCATGACCTTGTTGTGTGTTCACATGTAGGACCACCCCGAGGATGCTCCATACCTGCATGTTCCTATTGAGAACTATGACCAGATGGCTGCCATATTCTCTGCTGGACAAGCCACTGGGAGGTATGCCATAGGTTCAAATGAGCCTTTGGGAGAACCTTTTGATGTTGTGGAAAGTGACCCTATTGCCACCTCTCAGCTTGTGAATGAGGGTTTAGGCTTTCATGAGGTCCTTGGGGAGAATGCAGCTGCTGGAGGCACCGACACCAATGGTCCTCCACCAACTTGGACTCCACCAAATGCCTCCACTCCCGAAGATGGTTCAGGAGGGGCAGCTCAAGACAAGGGTAAGGACTCATGCAGGGGTCTGGTTCAAAGAGGAAGAGAGGCCTGATCAGTGATGAGGAAGTAGTTGTCTTCAATGGCATGATTGCTGCAGTGAAGGACTTGGGAGCTGCTATCAGGGAGTCTGCACATGCTGAGGCACACCCAAGGGTCTACAATGCTGTGATGACACTCCCTGGGTTCACTCCAGATGCCCTACTGTCTGCTCTTGGTTGGCTCTATGAACACAAGGCACAAAGCATTGGTTTTGTGCAGATGAGTGACGAACATCGTCGTATGTGGATGAATCATTGGATTGAGAAGCACTACTTTAATGAGTAGGCTATTTCTCACTGACCAATAACCTTTTGCCTAATTAGTTGGTGGTTGATGGATAATCCTCCCCCCTACAGGCCCTAACTATTTATGTAAGATGAAACTATGGATATCTGTTGTGTGATGTGTGCATGGTGCATACCTTTTGTAATTATGTAGGGCTTAATTACTGCATGTGGACTGATGTGCTGATGGTGTCTTCAAGGCACACCTTTTGTAATTATGTAGGGCTACTTGCTTGAAGTGTAAGCTAATATATATGACTATGCTTATGCTTCTTTATTATGAGAAGTATAGATCTTTATGTACTCTGTCTTTGGAGTGTTCATTTTATTAATGTCTTTTGATTTAGAGTAAAGTTGCAAATATTTAGTCAAAACATGTGTTCATACCAAATAATTGCATGTCGCATTTTTCCCCTGATATACATCATCATATTGTATAATATGTTCTTTTCAGAAGTTAAAAAAATTAATATGTCATACTGTAAATAAATTACTATTAGGAATAACTTAGTTTGTGCAAAAAACTGAAAAAACATGTGAAGGGGGTAACCACATCACCTCTCACATTCGAGGGTCACTATACCCCACTATGCAGCCAACCAAACACCTTCTCAGCCTACTGTATCCGCTCATACAGCCTCATATACAGCCTACCAATCACAGACTCATTCAGCCTGTATCCACAGATACATCGAACCAAACACTCTTCTTTTTCAAAATACGGCCCTCCTCTTCTAGCTTCACCTCATCCAGGATATACGATCCCACTACCCAAAAGCAACCAAACACACTCTAAGCACATCACACGCTTCGGTACCGCAGGGCCTGCCGGCCCGTTCCCGTGGTTGGGCGGCGCGGAAGGTGCTTCCTGCGCCCCGGTAGCGCATGAAGTGGCTGGCCCACACACATCCCACGCCTGTTGACGCCCTCTCGCGCTCGCCGAGAAACCGTGCTCGACACCAGGCTTCCGTGCTCCAGGAGCGCAGGAGGATCCACATGTCAAGCACCATTTCATCTGTGCTCGGGAGGGGGTCAAATCTGCAAAAAAAAATTTGACGGGGGCTAGACGTGCAAAAGAGACCCACAAACGGACCAGAAAAGCAAAGAATCCCGGTTTCTCCTCTCTTCCTTTTTCTTTCGGCGCGGAAATCCTATCCAATTCCTTCTTTCCTTTTCCAACTGGAGAGCAATCAGCTCGGTACGCGGATTCCATGTAGGTGCTCATTGTTAGGAAACCTGGACTCTATCCAGAGTCCTGATCTAATTGGGCACCCCACCGTAGACTATAAATAGGGACCTAGACCCCCCTCATTATGTACCCCGATGCAATCTAAAGCAATAAAGAAAGACCAGGAGTTCTCTCTACCTCTCTGTGTTCAATCTATTATTCTGTGATTCTGTGATTGATTCGTTCTTGTTCTAAGCAGAGGAATCGCTCGGACTGGTCTCCAGCGTAGGTTCCTCAACACGTTATCAGCACGACTTCGCTCTAGTAAACGAGGTAATCATCGAAGCACAGATTGAATTTTCTAGATCGCTTTTGAATCTGTATTTTCTTTTCGCGTTCTAGATTGAATCTCTACGGTGCAAATCCGCCCTAATCTACCGCGAGCAGACTTGAAGTCGCCGGCACAATGCCGATCGGTAGATTGTCAAACGGGGTAGATGTTGATTGCACTGTAGATTGGAAACGATGCAAATCCGCCCCAATCTACCGCGAGCAGATCTGAAATCGCCGGCACAATGTCGATCGGTAGATTGCGAAAAGGGGAGGATGTTGATTGCATCGTAGATTAGAATCGAATATTTATGTATCGATATTCTGTTCTGTAATTACACGAGAAAATTTGGCATTGATCTGTTCGGCTGTTGCATGGAAGAAAGAAAAGAAAAACCCACAGAGATCACCGCCGACCTGAAGTCGACGTAAATCGTCGGCCCGAAGCCGCCGCCGGCTCCCACCGGCCTATCGCCGGCCACCGACCGTCCAGGGAGGACGCACTTGAAGTCACCCGGCCGCCGCCGGATTTGCGCCCGCATGCGCCGCCGGCCCACGCCCCGGATCCCGCGCCCGCACGCGCCACCGGATGGAGCCTCCTCGCCTTCCACGCACGAAGACCGGACGCCACCACCACTTGAACGTCAGCCGGCCGCCTGAAGCCGCCGGTGAGCTGCCAGCTCCACCGCCGAACAACGCCCGCGCCCCGCACGCGTCGGCGCCGCCGCAGTCGGGCTCCCCGCACGCACGCGCCTGGCTCCGGCCTCCGCCGCCTTGCCGCGCCCGCACGCGCCTGGCTCCGGCCGCCGCCGCCTTGTCGCGCCCGCACGCGCCTGGCTCCAGCCGCCGCCTTGCCGCGCCCGCACGCGCCTGGCTCCGGCCTCCGCCGCCTTCCCGCGCCCGCACGCGCCTGCAACCGGCCCCGGCCCACCGCGTCGCCACCGCCCCGAACGGCGCCTCCGGCCTCCACCCCGCGCCCGCACGGCGCCCGGCCTCCACCCCGTGCCTGAACGCGCCCGGCTCCGCCCGCGTCGGCCCCATGCGGTCCGCCGCCGCCCGGCGCTCAACCACCGGCCTCCCCGCCGCCTTGAGCCGCCACCCGAAGTGGCCCGCACCTCAGCCTGGCCGTCTCACCTACACCCGCCCGAAGGAGCAGCTCGGGCTGCTGTTGCGCCGCCGCCGCATGGAATTTGGGCAAGGGGAAACCCTAGGGGGAGGCTTAAGCCGGACCGGATGGGCCAGCTGGGCCAATGCGCCGTGGGAAAAGGGGGCCAGCGGGAGGGCAAGGCCACATGGGCCGAGGAGAATTAGGCCGGGGGAGGAGGGCTAAAAAGAAAAAAAGAGGGGGGAGGCCGGTCGGTAGGGGGCGCCGGATTTTACAAAAAAGGACCCGAAATATTGAATATTACCAATTGGCCCTTAATAATTTAATTTGAGTCCTAAATTTTTGCAAAATAGGCCTCGTAATTCTGAAAATTACGTATAAGCCCTCAAATTTACGAGCGGGTCCAGAATTTTGCAGAAAACCCCTCGGTAAATCAGAAAATTGCGCGAATTTTTCGCTGAATTGAAATTTTTGCGTAAAAACCCCCTGGAATTGCAGAATTTGCTGAAATTTCGTATTTTAGCATAAAAGGGCCTCGGGAATTCGAATTTTGCATTATTTTTTGCATTTGAAGCTTATTTATTTATGCCATTACTGTTTTATGTATTTTCTGTATTTATTTACTGTTTTGGTTAATTGTAATTGTTTAAATTGCTTTTAATCATTGAAATTAGCAGTAAAATTATAGAAAATGCATAGAAAATTCTGAAACATCACGAGAACCTTTTGTACCATTTATTTACCCGCAGTGAATTATTCTGTGCATGTCTACCAGCAGTAGACTTATACACATATAGATGACTGGCATCACGAACCGGGAGTTCGAGGAGCTGGCCCAGAATGGCCAAAACTATCTGACATGGGCATCCGATGTCGTGATTGTACTTGGGGGCCGGAAGCTCCGCGCAGCTATTGGTATTAGCGAACTGAATAACGCTCAACCCAAACCTGAGGAGAATGATCAGGCACTTCATTTTCTCAGGCACCACCTCTGCCTCACTCTCAAGAATGAGTATATGGCGGAGAAGAGCGCGCTAGCACTCTGGACCGCACTCAAGAAGCAGGTTCGAGAGGCTAAAGTACACCATTCTTCCTTAAGTAGAGTAGAAGTGAATCAGACTGAGGTTTGCCGACTTTAAGACGGTCGGGGGAAAACAATTCTGCCTTGCACACGATTTGTACCCCAATTGAGAAAATCCTTCCACCCCAATGCAGTATAATCCGCACACAATTATCGTCAAGACGGCTATGAGGAATATGCCGAATTGATTGATATGATGCAGGTTGCGAAGGCTTAGGACAAAGTTCTCCGTAAGAACTAAGTCACTCAGCCACCTGAGAGCTCCGCTGGCCGTGAAGCCAACGCCGGGAGCCATAAGGTGTGAAATCCCTTAATGAAGAGAAGGGGAAGGAAGGGTAAAGCCGCAGCCCAGAAAGGCAAATTAGACGCTCCACATGAGAATAAGGCCAGCAAGCCAAAACGGGATGGCAAAGGGCAACATGAAGCCCACGTTGCATTGATTGAGGGGGAGAATTCCGAGCAGCTGCCCACGCTAATGGAGGTTGAGACCATCCAGGCAGCAACACTCCCTCTCGACCTAGAAGCAGCCAACGCCATGATTTCTCTTTAAGAGAATGTCAACCCTGAGAAAATAGAAGAACAAGTCTAGTGCACTGAATGCATTTCGACTTTAATTGTCATTTATTTTGTGTGAAAGAATATATCAGAATTTGCATGGATGGTGCTTAAGAATTGTTATTTTCTCGTGATGGTTGGATGATATTTGATGAATTCATTCATTTATTCAGTTTATGATGGCATGATATGTTCTGATATTGGTGTATTTTATCTATGTGTTGATTGCCTTCTCATGCATATTAATAAAATACCATATATTAGAACGCGTGTAGCGCCCTATGAAGGAAGTGTGCTTAGCTAGCAGCGGCACAACGCATACCATCTTAAGAGAGATTATATATTTTCAGTCGATTTGTAAGAGCACTGGCAGCCTTACGACAATCGCCAGAAGCGATGGATGTATAATTGGTTCAGGAAGAACCATAATGGGCACAACTTTGGTTATTGAAGAAGCCTTATTGTACCCAGAATCGACTAGAACACTCCTAAGTTTTAAGAATATCCGCGCAAATGGTTTCCACGTTGAGACTAAAGAAGAGTACGGTACGGAATACCTGCTCATTACGAAGCGCGACGAGAATGGAATCAGAAAACCTCCCTTCACTAGAAATTGGGCTATATTATACCAACATTAAAGCGCCTGCAGCGTACACTGTTCTGAAAACAGTGTTTAGAAGCTCTTAACTCTTCTGTCTCTGGCATGACAGATTAGGCCACCCAGGTCTTAGGATGATGAGAAACATAATAAATAACTCGCATGGGCATAATATTAATGTGAAGAATTTCCCGAATCATGAAGATTTTGTGTGCCCTGCATGTGCCACCGGGAAACTAATAACTAGACCCTCCACTCTGAAAGTGAAGGATGAAGTCCCTGCATTCCTGGAACGTATCCAGGGAGACATTTGCGGTCCTATTCAGCCCATCTTAGGGTCATTTAAGAATTTTATGGTGCTCATTGACGCTTCCTCGAAGTTGTCATATGTGGGTTTTGTTGTCCACAAGGAACCTCGCCTTTGCAAAATTGATCTCGCAGATCATTCGCATCAGAAATGTGTTTCCAGATCATCATATCAAGTCCATCAGAATGGACAACGCCGGAGAATTTACTTCGAAGGCATTTGATGATTATTGCATGGCGATGGGAATTACAGTTGAGCATTCGGTACCGCATGTCCATACCCAGAACGGTTTGGCAGAGACTTTAATTACAAGAATCAAATTTATTGCCCAACCCTTCTTGCATAATTGTAATCGGCCAGCTACATGTTGGGGACACGCAGTCCTTCATGCAGCGAATCTCATCAACTTTAGACCTTCGGCCTACAAACATCCATTCACCTATGCAACTAGCGCAAGGGTCACCACCGAAAATTTCCCAACATTAGGGGGAGGAAATCAACCCCTTGATGAAGAATGTCGGGAAATTACGTGGCAAGCTTGGGGAATCCATGCAGATGACCCGCGCACAAGAGAAGTCTAGAAGACAATAGAAGTCCAGAAGACAAGAAAAGTCCAGAAGACAAAATAGATTTGCAAGCATTAGCAAATCAGCTGCCTGATCACTTTAGTGATTTGAAAAGCGTGACTAAGTCGCATGTGCCAGCACGCACTGCACCGGAGAGGGTTGAAATACCAAAGAAATCAGAAGGTATCCCTAATCTCGTCCAGAGGCCTCAGAAAAATAAAAAAGAGGACGAGAACTCCGGTTCCTCGAATCCTTAATAACCGGGGACGCCTGGCGAAAAAGGATAAGCGGGATTTATCACAGCCGATCATTGAAGTCCCCCAGAATGAGAAGGGGAGCCAGTTGAGACCTGGCACAAGTATGACACCTTCAGAAAAGGGCATACCGGATCTGAATATCCCCATCGGCATGGATGTGTGCGCACACATCGGAGCCGAAAAACTAAAGGGACTTGCCACCGCAATTGAAAGAAGCGATACGCAAGGTGAAGCTCTAGAAGAAGCAACTCATGAAGAAATAGCTATAAATTATGTACACACGGGAGAGTCCCTGAATAGGACAACAGCTAATATCGATATCTACTTCGCAAAGAAAATTGCCACCATCATTGATCTTGATCCCGAGCCTGCATCGCTCGCTGAATGTAAGAAAAGATCAGATTGGGAAGATTGGAAGAAGGCAATAGCAACTGAATTGCTATCTCTGAATAAAAGAGAGGTGTTTGGGCCCGTATGCCGCACACCTCCCCACATACACCCCGTTGGGCACAAGTGGGTATTTGTTCGAAAGAGAAATGAAAGAAATGAAGTAGTGAGATACAAAGCAAGGCTGGTAGCCCAAGGTTTCACTCAACGTCCTGGAGTTGATTATGAAGAAACCTACTCCCCAGTCATGAGTGGAATTACCTTTAGATACTTGATCTCAATGGCAGTGAACTTGAACTTGGAAATGAAATTGATGGATGTTGTGACTGCATACCTTTATGGTAACTTGTTTTCGGAGATTTATATAAGAGTCCCTGAAGGAATCCCTCTCCCGAACCAAGACAGAGCAAATAGAAATCTATACAGTGTGAAACTCAGAAAGTCACTGTATGGAATGAAACAATCTGAAAGAATGTGGTATAATCGCTTGAGCGACTTTCTCTGCAAGAAAGGCTACACGAACAATGAAGACTGTCCTTGTGTATTTATACGGCGATCCCAGAATGGATTCTGTATAATCTCTGTGTATGTAGATGATCTGAATATCATCGGGACAGCCGAAGACATAAAAGAAGCAAGCTCCTACTTGGAGTCAGAATTTGAAATGAAAGATTTGGGCAAGATCAAGTTTTGCTTAGGCCTGCAGCTTGAGCATGTCCCTGAAGGAGTCTTGGTACATCAGTCGACCTACACCCAGAAGGTGCTTGAAAGGTTTAGCTTTGAGAAGGCATTTCCCTCGAAAGTACCGATGATCGGTAGGTCTTTACAGCAAGAAAAAGATCCTTTCCGACCAAGGGAAGAGGGGAGGAAGTCCTGGGACCGGAATTCCCATACTTGAGTGCAGTGGGAGCACTCATGTATTTAGCAAACTGCACTAGACCGGACATTGCATTTGCTGTGAACCTCTTAGCAAGGTATAGTGCAGAGCCCACCAAAAGGCATTGGCAGGGCATAAAGGACATTTTCCGATACCTCCAAGGTAGCAAAGACCTCGGATTGTTTTACAGAAAGAATCAAGATCTGAACTTGATTGGCTATGCAGATGCTGGGTACCTGTCAGACCCGCATACCGCTAAGTCACAAACAGGCTATGTATTCTTGTGTGGTGGAACCGCAATTTCATGGAAATCGTCTAAGCAAAACCTGGTAGCTACTTCGACGAACCACTCAGAAATTATAGCACTGTATGAAGCCGCACGAGAGTGCGCTTGGCTCCGCCGAATGGTTCACCACATCCAGCAGTCATGTGGGATGAACATTGTGCAAACCCCCACAATTATCTATGAAGATAATGCCGCTTGCGTTGCACAAGTGCAAACGGGCTATGTGAAGAGTCATCTCACAAAGCATATCAACCCCAAGTTCTTCTATGCACATGAATTGCAAACGATGGACGAGATTAAAGTACTGCATACTAAGTCATGTGAAAATCTCGCAGATTTATTCACTAAGTCACTCCCCGCATTTAGCTTTGAAAGGTGCGTGCGTGGAATTGGAATGATGAGACTTAGAGAAGTGCAAAATTCAGGGGGAGAATTCTCACAAGCCCGCTAATAAATCTTGATCATGAAGATTAAGTACCCAAAAATAAAGTCTTGCAGACTAAATGAATTTGGGTGAATTGTACTCTTTTTCCTTGACGAGTTTTCCATGAAGTTTCTCGACCAAGGTTTTTAACGAGGCAATTCGTGCATCGCAGCATCACATGTATCATGTACTCTTTCTCCAAATTTTTCCCACTGGGTTTTTATGGAGTTTTGACGAGGCATGAGCATGTTGGGTGAGTGCCCAAGGGGGAGTGTTAGGAAACCTGGACTCTATCCAGAGTCCTGATCTAATTGGGCACCCCACCGTAGACTATAAATAGGGACCTAGACCCCCCTCATTATGTACCCCGATGCAATCTAAAGCAATAAAGAAAGACCAGGAGTTCTCTCTACCTCTCTGTGTTCAATCTATTATTCTGTGATTCTGTGATTGATTCGTTCTTGTTCTAAGCAGAGGAATCGCTCGGACTGGTCTCCAGCGTAGGTTCCTCAACACTCATTTCCTTTTCACGCGCTGGCTGATTTCCATATTACCGAATGCACGTTCTTTCTTTTTAGAGCATCTCCAACAAATCTTCTAAAGTGCTCATATCCCCTATATTGTAGAAGAAAAGGTAAAAAAAGGATCCAACAGATCCCCTAAATGGTACCCAAAAATATAGAGGACTTCATCCCTGATTTTTCGTCCCCCATATATGGAGGACGCACACCATCCCCTAAATCGGCGCCAACGCTCCTGCGCCGTCCGATCCCCTAAATTCTTTGGTTGGTAGTTTTTGTGGACCCAGATTTTAATTTAGGGGACCATATTTAGAGGACTTGTTGGAAGTTACATATTTTTAGAGCAACTCCAAGAGATTAGCCAAAAGAAGTATCTAAATTTAGTGATTTAGCTATTCTCTAAAATGAATCTCACCCAAAAAAAACAAGACTACTCCAACAGGCTATCTAAACTAGAGGGCGCGCGGTGGGTCGCGTACGCGCTGGAATGGGGCGCAGTGTGCGGGAAGGAAACGCCGACCGCGGCAAGAGGCTAGATGGTGAGCGAGGTAGGCTATCCAAAAATAGAGAGCGAAGGAGGAGGGATGGAGAGCTACTAAATTTGGAGAGTCATTTACAGAGTCTATTGGAGACGTTTTTTCTCCAATAATAGCCAAATTTACCTTTAGAAAATGATTTAGCTCTTCTCTTGGAGTTGCTCTTAGTCTTCTATATTCTAGATTGTGTCCTCTAAAAAGTGATTTAGGGGATGAGATTTAGAGGATATTGTTGGAGATGCTCTTACCTCGTACCTGCACAATTCCTTCTCCCCTAGTTCGCATGCACCCCTTGGTTCCATGAGGCTGCCTTCTTTCCTTCAGAAAGGAATTCTATGGACGTGAGGCCCTCCCCAATTCAATTTTCTTCCCTTTCCTTTTCGATCACATATGCAAGCAGCCATGCGCCTGACATTAATTCGCGCGGACTATTGTTGCCATGCAGCCTATGCCTCTCTATTTATTGTACACTCTACGTTGATGAATTAAAGTATTATAGAGTAACCAATTCTTATGTAAATAAATTTTAAATTTATTTATCGAGACGCGGGGAGTTCGGGCCGAGAAGAGTTGTCAGGCCGTGCCCTGACACGCGTGCCTCGTGGCCATTTTTCATCTGCACTGATTGATGGTCATGCCTAGCTCCTAGTTTGGTCTTTTCAGATCAGTGACGCGAAGACTTGAGGTTGTTTTTGTTGAAGTCCAGCAGTAAAATTACATGCCACGGAGATCCCCCTGCAGCAGGCCGGCTCAACGTTTTCAAGGGCCCTAGGGCGAATTTAGCTCTATAGGCTTTTTACTATAAAATTTTTTCTACTTATAAAATATGCAGTTTAAACTTTATATTGTCTAAAGTGACACAAATCAATAGTTCTAATATGATAAACTAATTAGGTACTAACTAGTTCATAAACCAAATATAACTAGTAAGAATTAATTTACCTCAAATAGGAGCGACAAATATCCAATGTCTTTCATAAAAATGAACTTCTTCTAGCACTTCTTGATGCAAAATCATTAATAATAACATCGAGATCAATGTCGTCCAAGATATTCTTCTCAATGCAACACATAGCCAAGCCATTCAATCTTTCTTGTAACATAGCAGACCGCAAATAGTTTTTCAGCAATTTCAAATTTTAGAAACTCCTTTCAGCTGAGGCTACAGTCACAGGTACAGTTAGAAGAATTCGATATGCAACAGAGACATTTGGGTAGCAATCTGTAGCTGTAACGAACTGAAGAATCTCATATGCCGACATCTTATCATTTGGCAAGGTGACTTGCAGCACTTTTAATTCAGAGAAAAAATCATTAACTCAACGTCAAATGACCCATCATGAGAAAAAGCTTGTACAAAAGTAGTGCAACACCTCCGTAGATCATTATCATCCAGAGACTTTAGATTTTTTGAGTTAAATAAGAAACCAAACACATTTTCAAATGCCTTCAACTGCTCAAATCGACTAGTCAATGAAGCAATTGCAACATCAATCATGACAATAAAGTAATTAACTATCAAGGATTCTATAGCTGATTGTATTTCTTCATTTTGGTCATTTTGTTCATCAAAATGCTTCTTTCTTTTACTTTGACGTTTTATGGGAAATTTTGTCTCTACATCCATTTTAGATGCAATAACTTTTGCAATATCAATACTAGCAGTGAAGCCTTCATTTCTGTACCTCTTAAAAAATGAGATGACCCCTTCAATTTGTGTGAGAGTAGCATCCATGCACACAATCTTAGATTGTAATTTCTTGCTCACCATATTTACAGAAAACAGAATATCATGCCAAATAACCATACCAACTAAAAATACCGTAGTCTGACGCGCGCCGGGGGGGTGGGCCCTCCCTGGCCCGGGGCCCTAGGCCGTCGCCCCTCCGGCCTACCCCCAGAGCCGGCCCTGCCCTGCAGCTCCCACTGTCACTTGGCCGTCTCCTCCCACCCAACGCCCCCAAAAACTCACCGCGATGGCCGTCGTGGTCCGTGGAAACAAGGCCCTTGAGCCCCAGGCATTACCCTCGGCCGCCAGCGGCCGAGCTCCCCCGGTCTCAGCCCCCCGAGCTGCCCGCTGCTAGCGGTAGACCCGCAAGACGTCAAGGATGCTCGGCTGAACACATAATTTTTTTTATAAAATACTAGGTATATAATAGATACATTAGATGTATATGCTGTTAATTGGTTTAAAACTATATTTTTATTCCCACAAATAAATTTAGCATGCACTTATCGTATCTCATGCGCAACCCATAACACATTAGACCCATTTTTCTTTTCACCTCAACCCTCCTCATATAGGCCCAAAGAGGTAAGATACCAACAAAACCCTAATTTTTGTTCTCTTTCTCATCTTGTAGCTGTCTGTGTGAGAGACGGCTCCAGCCTTTTAGTGGCGAGCGGGCGGAGGTGCAGACTGCGGAGGCAAGTGACGACCGACAGACGTGGAATGCGTAGGCAAGCGATGGACGTGACATCATGATGTGACGGCAGTCATGCGTGAGGCAGCGCAGGGTGCAAGGTGAGCGTGTGGCAGTGTAGGCAAGCGGGCGGTGCCACGGCGAACACAGAGATAGGTAGTAGGAGGCAGGAAGGGAGCAGCGCAGTAACTAGGAGGAAACACGGCACCGAGAAGTGAGTAGCACCTCTGAGTTATCGTCATCGTCCTCTCTCCAAATCTAGGTGTGTTCCGCTCCACTCCACTTATTTTCTTTCTTGCTGTTCCGGCTTCGGTTCTTTTTAGAGCTTAGCATTTGCTTTCTTTGCTTTTTCTAATAGATGTTGTATAAAAATATTATCTTTACCTTAGGCAATAAGCTATTAGTTAGATCTTTATTGCATTTGTTTAATCAAATTTTTGCTATGTTTTGCTCCATGAAAGAAACATACAATTTACTCTTAGATAGACGGTTTTTGCTAACAAAGAAAAGAGCAAAAAAAAGGCAGAATCAACAAGATATACAGCTATCATTAATCTCTATAATTTATTGTTTAATTCATGTCATTATGCTCGCATTATGTCGTCTATTTCCTCATAAGAAATCTTTAATTTCTACAATTTATGTATTTTTATTATATCTATATATACGTATCATTGTATCAATATTTTCATGGAAACAATGCGTTATGGCATCGACGTATTCAAACAATTTAGCTTCGAAGTTTGAACGCTTATCCTAAAAATTCTAGATCCTGTGGTCCGTCATCATATCAATATTGATATGATGGTCCGCCTTGAGAAATGATCTTCCACGGATCCAATGCGTTGTCTAGCTTGAGAAATGATGGTCCGTGCTGCATCGATCTTGCCGCCGACTTGAAATGCAGCCGAATCCAATCTAATGCGGTTTGAGCGTGACGCCTCTTAGCTCGCCACCCTCCTGTCATGCAATGGGAGGCCGGCCGCGGAGAAGTCCAGTAGCGGTGAAGGTTGGCCGGAGGTGGCGACCACAGGGGCGCGGTGGAAGCAACTACTACGTGTCGTGTGGGGGTATGTTCCGTGCATGACATGTTACTAACTTTTAATTGGTGTATTTTTAAAACGAGGTATATTTTTTAAAATAAAATCTAAAGATATACTATAATACACACTTTATTAAGTGCAATTATACCGATAAAAATCATATATAACTATTTCCCTCTACGTACTATTTCTTGTAAGAGGCAGAATTCAAAAAACCACAAGCCAAAAGGCAAAGTCACAACCAAAAAAACTCACCGTTCCGTGAATGATACAAAAAGAGGTGTCTTCAGTGCCCGGAAAGCGTATTTGCGCTTTACGCATCCTCTTCAGAAGAGACACATGATGGGTGTTTGATAGGCTCACACTCAATAGTCAATACACAAACAGCATTCTATGAAATCTGAATGCCTTTAAAGAGATCCGAAAGGTAAAAATACAGAACAAGATTGTGGAGTACTATTTTCTCCTTCCTGATTTTGCAGCAGCAAAGTATTTTTACAAACTCCGTAAAACAAAGTTCAAGGGGCTTGTGCAAACTCCTCTGGCGGATTTCACAGTGAACACAGCACATGCTTTGTGGATTTCCGCGGATTTTATCATCTTAGTAAATGTTATTGTCAAACACCCAGGGTTCATGCTGGAACAGCTCTCGACCATTCATTTGCACTGCTCCTGAAGCTACATCTGCGGCTCGCTTCTGAGCTGCTTCAGCTTTTCTTGCAGCTTCCTCTGCATCCTGAAGTTTAAAGAAACAAAGATGCCACTCAGATAATGCCCTCTTTTCCAGGCAAAAAAATAAAACTACTTGGTTTTGTTCCTATAGATCGCCCAACTGAAAACTAGGCATGTAAATTCCTCGTAGTCACAGTCCCATGAATTGAACAAATTGCAGAACTTAAAAATAACCCAGCTCCCTGACTTAGTAAATAGGAAAATCATCCCCAAGCCCTTTGTAAATAAAAACTATCAGCAACTATGTGATTTAGTACTCTCAACATGATGCAAGAGACTTAATTGAATCTATCAATATTGCTATTCAAGTACCCCAAGTCAACCACGTACATGCATGTAGGGGCAGCAGACATTGCCATTTCATTAAGATATAGCATGGAGGAAAAGGAAATTAGTCTAACAACAGAACATTTCTAAAGATAGATTAGTCTAACAACGGACCATCATTTCTCAAGCTAGACAACGCATAATCATTACTTAACACCAGCCCTACCCAAGCACACTAAAACAAGATTTGTATTTTTATCACTTAAATAAGTTTACTCAGTCAGCGTGCAACATGTGTTGTATCCAAAGAACATCTCTGACAAGCGAAATAGGAAACTGATCTGATAATAGTCATGAAAGAAATTGGTTACTAACCAACGAGAACACAAATACTGGCATATGTTCAACAATATCATTGCATATGTTCAACAATGTCATTCTATAAGTTCATAGGGAGCCTGATATGCAATGATTACAAACATACATATATAGAGGTTATTGTCTACTACAGTTCACACACCATGTTCTTTTAAATCAGTTAAAATTAGATTAAAAAAAAGAACATGGTGAAACCATGGTAACCTCAATCCATCATCCATCAAATCATCTTAACATGTTCTGTGTTCGGAATAGCATAGAACCACAACCATCAAACTTTTATAAGACACTATTCAAGTTACTACGAATTCCATACTCAAGAGGACATAAGCATAATAAGTAATACAACTTCTTTGATTGAACAAGCGCCAAGCGGCATATACAAATAATCAGAAAGTGCCTCCAAACAAAAAATAAAACGAAAAGGACTAATAGTTACAACAAAAACAATGTGTACTTAATCATCAAATAGTGGAACACTACCAGTAACAGCAAAAGAAAATACACAACCAATGCAGTTCTCCCTAATACTAAATAACTGATGTCACTATGCATCAATATCCGACATGTACAAACAATCATAGATCCATGACGATTACCCAGGCAATTGATAAGAAGCTGATGAGAAAGCTACAATTGAGAACATAAGAGGCGGAAAGAGTTTGGCAGGTTGCGCAATCAATCAGATTGGCAGCATCATGTATTATATAGTCCTTGCCAAATATGCTACAGTCGGCATTGGATAAGCTATAGAACAGAAACAGAACATGAAGATTACAGCCGGATCGCAATGCGTGTGATCACGATCCTTACTACTGAAGTTAGAGATAAGATTTACAGGTTTACAGATAGATTACACCTGAATTAGTTCAGATACTTTAACACTCTCCCTTAATCTTAACTTGGCCACATGTTAAGATTATTTTGGTGCATCTTGAACAGTCTTGTCCGAGCTCTGCAAGCTGATCTTGTGAAGAAGCACATCTGCAAGCTGATCTTGTGAAGAAACAAACTTGATTTCCAACGCATGCTGAGTGACCTTTTCTCTGACAAAATGGTAATCTACCTGAAATGTGCTTAGTCCTTGCATGGAACACTGGGTTAGCCGAAAGGTAAGTGGCACCCAAATTGTCACACCACAAAATGGGAGGACGAGACTGATACACACAGAGTTCAGTGAGAAGTGATTGAATCCAGACTAGCTCTGCTGCTGCATTCGCCGACATCTTGTATTCAGATTTTGTGCTGGACCAAGAGACGGTGGTCTGCTTCCTTGAACTCCATGATAAAAAATTGGATCCAAAGAAAATGGCAAAAGCACCTGTAGAACGGCGATCATCTACACACCCTACCCAGTCAGCATCAGTGAGTGCACTGAGAAGAGTAGAACTGGACCTCTGAATTCCAAGACCCAAATCTTGTGAAAACTTCAGATAATGTAAGATACGTTTTACTGCTGTCCATTGACTATCTGTTGGCAAGTACGGACATACTTTGTTGACTGCAAAAGAGATGTCTGGCCTGGTGATCGTCAGATACTGCAGAGCTCCCACCACACTTCAGTACTTTGTTGCTTTAAGTGCTGACAAGGGAGTTCCGACTTCCTTGGACAGTTTCTCTGAAGTTGACATAGGAGTTGATACTGGCCTGCATGCGGTCATGTTTGCTCTCTGTAATAGCTCAGCAATATACTTCCCCTGTGTCAAACAAATTCCCTTCTTGTCATCAACCAATTCAATGCCAAGGAAGTAATGAAGATGACCTAAGTCCTTGATTGAAAACTCATTTTTGAGCTGCTGCAGCAATTTATCTGATGCTTGGGCCGAAGAGCTCCCTAAACCAGGTCAGCTCCCTATAACCAGGTCATCCACATATATATAGACAATAGACAACGAGTTGGTACTTTTGGGCTGTGGCTTATAGCTTATGGCTGAAATTTTCGAATTCTGGACTGTTCGCGAGAGACAGTATGCAAAAGGAAATAGTCACGATTTTGGCCTATACAGCTAAACTCGGTATAGTTTATACTACAATCTACCTGTAGACCCCATTTTGAAGAAACGCACCGTTTAAAAGTTAGTTACTATAGCAGCAAGCCAAAAAGCCAAAGCACAAGACTATAGCAGCAAGCCAAAGCACAAGTCTTGCCGAACGCAGCCAATGAAACGTCTGACTTTAAAGGTACAAACCCAAGCTGTTGTAATTTGGTGCTCAGTTTTGAGTACCAGGCCCTTGGTGCTTGTTTCAACCAATAAATTGCTTTATACAGCTTGCATATGTGCCGAGGAAGCTCTGAATTTTCATATACGGGTGGCTGTCGCATATACACTTCCTCTTGTAGCTCTCCATGCAAAAAGCATTCTTTACATGCACTTGTCGTAGCGTCCATCCCCGGGAGACGGCACGAGACAAAATGAGACAAATCGTTAGTGATTTTACCACAGAACTGAATGTGTCCTCATAATCAACACCCACCATACCTCTGCTTGAATCCCTTCGTGGCCAGTTGTGCTTTGTGCCTATCAACACTGCCATCTGCTTTCTTCTTTAGTTTATAGACCCATTTGCAATCGATGAGGTTAATGCCAGGTCGTGGCTCAACAAGCTTCCAAGTTCCATTTTCTGGAGTGCATCAAATTCTTCATCCATGGCCTTTTTCCAAACCGGCTGAGCCAAAGCCTCCTCATGTGTAGCAGGTTCAATCATCATAGATGAAACTTGTGCCGGTTTCTCAACAGTAGCTATTGCCGGTTTCACAGCAGTAGCAGCCATACCTTGCCATCTTCCAGAGTAGGGCACCGTTCCATCAGTGTGAACTTTGGGCATTCGAATATTGTTCTGGAGCCTGGTGCGAACACCCTAGGGTTGTGACTGCTCCTGCATACTTGTAAGCTCGGTAGACTGTGGCTACTCCTGCATACTTGTAAACTTGGTGGACAAAAGATTGGCAAAGGAATGAGGTATAGATGAATCATTGACAACAGAAATATGACTATCTCCTTGCTGGCCATTGGTGGAAGAAGTAGGTGCATAAATCATAGAAATGGGTAGCAGGATTGACATGAATTCAGAGAAGGTGGAGTTCTGAACATTGGCAGGAGAATGTTCAGCAGATTTGGCAGAAGGAATCAGGCCTTCATCAAAGCTCACGTCTTGTGAAGTGTAAACACGTCCAGTGGGAACATGGAGACACTTGTACCCTTTGTGGAGATTGCTATACCCAATGAACATGTAATACTACGAGCGGCATTGCAACTTATGTACATTATACGGCTTGAAGTGTGGCCAACATGCACATCCAAAAACTCTAGGGGAAGTGTAATCAGGTCTTGTGTTGACCAGATGCTCAAACAGAGTAATGTCATTAATGACCTTACTTGGAAGACGATTGATTAGGTGACATGCTGTCATGAACCGGGATAAACACCACCAAGAAGATGGCCGGATGGCGTCGGCGTAGAACGAGAGGGAGAGAGACTAGATGTTTAGGCGAGGAAGACTACGATAATTCTCTGCTTGATTACAATAGCATGCGGTAGCCCTCTTATATAGATGGCTCCCCCTAACAGATAGAATCTAATCCCAATTATATCTCTAACTCATATCATATCTCTAACTCTATCTCTAGTATAAGGAAACTAATCTCTAACTCAAATAGAAACCAATCTCTAATTCCTAATAATAACCCGACTGGGCCTTGAGCCCAAGGCCCACACCCCTGACACATGCCGAAAGAAAAGCATCTCCCCAAAATCTGAGAGGAACCGAAAAGTGTGCCAAGAGAGCTAGACCAACTTCAACAATGTGTCGATGTTTTCGTTTGACAGTGCCATTTTGTTGGTGTGTGTGGAAATGACACACGATGATGAATTCCTATTTGGTTACAGAAGGTATGGAGTTGAGTTTTCTATATTCGTGCCCCCCCCCCCCCCCCCAACAACCGGTTTGAACATACTGATTTTTCCTATAGAGAGTTCGTTCTACATGGGATTGAAATTGAAGAAATGAAGAAAGACAGTAGCCACATCAGATTTCTTTTTCAAAAAATACACCCAAGTATATCGACTATAGCCTATAGGAATCGACAAAACTAACATAGTATTGATAACAATTAACTGTTTTGACAGCCGGCCCCATACATTAGAGTGCACAAGCTCTAAAGGAAAAGAACAATGACTCGATGAACTAGGGAAAGGTAGCTGATGGTTTTTAGCCACATCTAACATGCATCACAAACCGATGACATAGTCTTGTTTTGGGAGAAAGACAATTTATTGGACTCCAAAAATTGATGAAGGATAGCAATTGAAGGATGACCAAGTCGCTCGTGCCATTGCTCCACCGTGGGTTTCGCAGCAGCAAGCAACACCTTCTTGGACAGAATGACACTTTCTGGAGAGATGGGATAGAGACCATTCTCACATCTGCCATGCAAAAGGAGGATCCTCGAAGCTAAATCCTTTACAAAGAAGTGATGAGGATGAAACTTAAAAAAGATATCATTGTCTCTAGCTAAACAATGGACAGAAAGAAGATGTTTGTCTACTTGTGGAACATGAAGAACATTTTTGAGTTTCAAGGTTTTGAAAGGAGTACGAATGTGAGATTGGCCAGCATGGGTGATAGGCATACATGTGCCATTTGCAGCATGAACCTTCTCCTTGCCATTAAAGCACTCCAGCATGGTGAGGCAGTCTAGATCACTTGTAACGTGATCGGTGGCTCCGGTGTCACTATACCAGTTGGTGTCAACTCCATATGACGGTGTTGTGGTCAATGTAGCGACATGCTTCTCTTAGCCCTGATATGTGTGGTAAAACCTTTGGTAGCACTTGAGTGCCACATGCCCAAGCTTCCAACACACTTGACAGACTCTGTAGAACAGACGTGTCAAAACCACCATATCCGTCCGACATGTGTCGGACACAGATACGACACGGACACGTCTTGGACACGTGTCGACGACGTATTGGCCGATTTTGGAATTAATTTTAATTATTAAAATTCTCGACATGTGTCGGACACAGTAAATATATGAGTCGAACACGGCCTGGACATAGCCGGCCCAGGAATGGCCCAGGACACGGCCGGCCCAAGCCGGCCCATCCCTAACCCTAACCATAAGCGCCAATTCCCGAGCGCGTCATTCCCATCGCTCGCTCGCGCTTCTCCGCATCAGCTGCTAGCGCCGCCGCCCGTCGGCTCTTGCATCTCACCGCCGCCTCCATCTCCTCACTCACATCTCCTCTGCCCGCCGGCTCCCGCATCTCGCCGCTGACAACATCTGTCGCATCCCGCCGCCGACTACATCTCCCGTGCGTCGCCGGCTCCTGCATCTCCTCCCGTGTAGTCTTGCCGATCTGATCATGTCCCAGGTTAATGGAGTTCTTATTTCTAGAAATGGTATTCACATCAACAATTTTCGCTAGGATTAACAAAATAATTCATAAGGTACATATTTCGAGTATACACTTTACAAATTACAAGTTTATAGTTTACATTATTTCAGATAATAAGCATATGGAAACATAGAAAATAATACATATATAATTTATTTATTTATTATTTAAATATATATAGCCGTGTCGGCGTATCGGTATTTTTGGGAAAACGGCGAATTCCCGTGTCGGTGTCGTGTCGACGTATCCGTGTCCATGCATCATAGTTGACAGATCAGCCAAGAATTGCGTCGTCCTTGGTTCTGCACCTGTGAGTTTGAGCTGCCATTGTAGGACACCTTGTTGGTATAGCCACCACAACCCTTGCCATGGTTGCGAGACTGAGACTTGCCTCCCCATCGATTGTTCTTGGAGACAAAATTGGCCGAGGCACCATCAAGCTACAGGTTAGGATTAGGATTGCACTGCTCCAACCGCAATTCAAAGGCTAACAAATGCACATATAAATCACTGAGAGAAACAACATCAGTGCGCGTCGTTACAGAAATAAACAAAGCATCATATTCCTCACCGAGACCACAAAGAAGATAAGAAATCACTTCATCTCGGAACGGTTGTCCTATGGAAGCCAGAGTATCAGCAAGTCTCTTGCCTTTGCTGAAATACTCTGTTGCAGACATTTCATTCTTCTTCAAATTCGCTTGTTGCATGCGAACATTCATTGCTCTCACTCTGGAGTGAGAGAACATCTGCTCCAACGTCGTCTAGACCTCAGCGGAGGTGGCAAGAAACAACACTTGAGAGAGCACCTCTTTGAATAAAGAGGCGAGCAGGAGGCTTAACACTTGTTAATCATGCTGCAGCCAAGTGATATACACCGGATTGGACTCCTAAGTTGTGCCGGATTCCGTCGTCCGTGTGACATACTTGTCAGGACATGGCTTGGAACCATCAACATACCCTAGAAGCTGTTGGCCTCTTAGGTAGGGCATGATTTGGGCCTTCCACAGTAGATAGTTCTCGTGTGTAAGTTTGAGGTTGATGAGATGGGTGAAGGATGGTGATGGAAGCAAGCCAGTGGTCAAGTTAGCCGAACTGGCAACACCGGCAGCATTGGAGGTTTGGGAGCTTTCAATGGACATGGCAACGGCGTGACTGTGGATCAAATAGGCTCTGGTACCATGAGAAAAGAAGAGGCAGAAAGAGTTTGGCAGGTTGCGTAATCAATCAGATTGGCAGCATCATGTATTATATAGTCCTTGCCAGATATGCTACAATCGGCATTGGATAAGCTACATAACAGAAACAGAACATGAAGATTACAGCTGGATCACAGTGCGTGTGATCACGATCCTAACTACTGAAGTTAGAGATAAGATTTACAGGTTTACAGATAGATTACAACTGAATTAGTTCAGATACTTTAACAACAATCAAACAAAAACAGCCTGAAATCTCGTAAGCTCACCAGAGACCAGACCATTCAAAATGTTGCATCGTTTTTTCAAAAACTAATCATCACTTGGCAGATCATTATCAGCACAATGAAGAAAAGTAATATCATCTAATGATAGCAATCAAACCAACAATTTCAAAACCATCGATCCAATTCTAAAGCTTACTACACATGCCACCGAAAAGATCAACATATTAGATTTAGGACACCAATATCCTGCTCACAAGAACAAAAGTCACGTATTCACCACATATTAGGCTGCATCCAGCGATGAGCCTACAAATTACCAGTAATTTACATACCTTGGTAAAGGGAAAGCCCCCAAAGATCACAACTTTACACTTAGCTACCTTCCGGATGGACAGGAAATTACAAGAAAGCAAGAAAATTGCAGCCCTAAATTGACGGCGATATGCAGAGAAACTTTCTAGTTAGGGAAAGGAAAAGAGAGGGACCTTTTGCTGCTTCCAGGAGAGGAACTGGGCCGGGGTGATGGGCGGCGCCCTCGCTGCGGGCGCGGCATCGCCGGCGGCAGGAGGCGGCGCCGGCGGCGGCTGACTACCCTCGTCTTCTGCCCCCATCACAGGAACTTGCGAAATTCTCACGGGAACGGAAGTATTCTTTTCACCTGGAATATGGAGCCGAATTTTTTTGTATTTAAGCTCTTTTTTTGAAAAATATTCACATTTAGACCCCTGGTGGTTTTAATTCCGTTTTTGGACCCAGGGGGTCGGAGCCGTGACCCACGGCGCCGAGGTAACACGTCTCGGCGCCGTGGTCCACAGCTCCGAGGTCGCAGGCCCACTCCAGCGTGGCGGCCTGCGTGGCGCTGACGTGGCAAGAGCTCGGCGCCGTGGTCCATGGCTCCGAGCTCGGAGCCGTGGGTCATGGCTCCGAGCTCGGAGCCATGGACCACGGCGCCGAGCTCGGAGCCATGGACCACGGCGCCGAGCTCGGAGCCATGGATCTTGGCGCCGAGCATGCGGCCTTTTCCTGGGGCACGGCGGGTCACGGGTGCAGTTCTTTTCCTCTGTCCGCTCTTGCCCGCCTCCGCGCCGCCGCCTCCCCTCCCCGCCGCCGCGGACGCCCGCCTCCCCTCCCCGCCCGCGTCCCCGGCCTCCCGCCGCCGCCCCCTTTGCCGCCCGGCCTCCCGCCTCCCCGCGTCTGCGCCCGGCCGCCTCCCCGCGTCTGCGCCCGGCCGCCGCCCCCTGGTGCCACCCGGCCTCCGGCCGCCTCCCTGCGTCTCCGGCCGCCCGCGTCTGCGCCCGGCCGCCCGCCTCCCCGCGTCTGCGCCCGGCCGCCTCCCCGTGTCTCCGACCGCCTGCACGGATCCTCCTCCCCTCCCCGCAAGGGAAGGAACTGCCGCAAAGGTAGATGCCCGTCAATCCTTTTCTGCTCTTCTCTGCCATGTTTTCTGTACAATGTGACCTTATGCTTTGCTTAAGAGTATTAAGGACTACCAAAGCCATTCATTTGACAGAAACTAGCTAGACATATGGTTCTTGGTAGAAGTTCAATTCAACCACAGCAGCTTATAAACGCTAGGCATGTCAATGACAATGTGTTCTTTTTGGCCACCGGTAAGGACTAGTTGGAGGAATTCGAAGAGCTTCTTGATGTGTCCCCAATGCAAGTTCATATGAGCTGTACTGTAATATTGGTGTGATTAATACAATATGTAGATAAATATTGGTGGTTCTGTTTGACTCCAAAAAAGACATTGTAGGCTGCATATTATAACTGAAAATCTCATGTGACTATATCTGGATCCTATTAGATATATAGATGTTTGAATGGGAAAGGGTTCATTTAGATATTTTATTGCTTAAACAAGTATGCATGTGATTTATCCAAAATTTCGCTTAAAGGTATTGAGTTTGGTTTTGTGTATGAACTAGATGGACAACGTAGTGACCCTATATCATGGAGGCAGTGTGACAAGTGATGATTATGGAAATGTTCAATTTGTTGAAATGCAAAGGGTGCCTCTGATGTTCAGTGATCGGCCGTCGTTTAGTGAGTTGGTTGCTAGGGCCCGGGAGAAGCTACATTGTCATGGAAACGAGGAGAGCATCACAGTTGAGGGGTTACTTCACTTCAGTTCGAAAGACACAATTCTCAGGCGGTTGATCTTAATTGGTTGTGAGGATGAGTGGGACAAATATGTCAAAGTGGTTATGAGGAATGAGTTAAAATGTTTGGACCTTGTTGTGCGGAAGGTGTCTATTGAACCAACCCCTCACGGTTATTCACCAGAACTAGGTGATCAGGCACCCTTTGACCCTCCGTTACTGGATCTTGCGGTGGATGTGGAAGAAGTGCCTGAGGTGCCCGATGCTCTATCTGCCCCGAACGAGGTTCAGATTTCTCAACCAGTTCGAGTTGAATGTCGGACTGATGATGTCGTGGCGGCCCCTCAGGAGATGGGATTGACCCAGAATCATCCCAGTAAGTGTCGAGCAACACTTTAGCCTTTTGTCGTCATTGCTTTTTTTTTGTCTCAATCCCATCGTTTTCGTGCTTATGATGCAGGAGACATTCCTGATAATGTTGGTGTTCCTCCCGTTGCTCCATCTAGCAACGTTGAAGAAGTCTGCAGGGACTCCAATAGTGTGGATGATCTGCAGCCTTACGAGATCGCAAGGGGGCCGTTGAATCTGACGATGACCGCCCTTTTGGAGAGCTGACTGAAAGTGATATTGAGCTGATCAGGCGTTATTGCCCTGGCCGGGATCCATCAGTTCATGAATTCAGCGATCTTAGGCATTCTCATGGGGCTTATGCAGAAGGAAGGGATGACGAGCTGCTAGATGCTCCTGAGGCCGGTTCAAGCATGACAATTGAGAAGGGCATGATGTTTGAGGACTTGTCTGCATTGAGAAGGTGGCTGCAGGAGTATTCAGTGATTCGTAAAAGGCCATTCAAGGTGAGGCATTCTTATGTGGAGCGGAGGTACACAGTTGTGTGCGAGAAGGAAACATGTGAATGGAGGGTTTGTGCTAGGAAACAGAAGGACACGGGAAAGTTCAAGATCACAAGAATCGTTGGCCCACACACTTGTGCCGAAGCAGAGCTCAAACAGAAGCATCGGCAGTTGACCTCTACCATTATTGCCAAGTCACTGTGTCACATAGTAAAGGGAGAACCCAATATGAAGGTGAAGACACTTGCTGGGATTGTTAAGGAGAAATTTGGATACGAGATAAGGTATGGAAAAGCATGGAGGGCAAAGCAACGCATCTGGAAGATGATATATGGGGACTGGGAAGATGGGTACTTGCAGTTGCCAGCACTCTTCAATGCAATCAAAGCGGTTAATCCAGGCATGCATTATGAGTACGTGCCGAAACCAAATGAATGGATTCAAGATGGGATGCAGATATTCTTCCGTGCTTTCTGGTGCTTTGCTCAGTCCATCGAGGCCTTTCGGCATTGTTGTCCCGTCTTCTCCATTGACGGTACGTTTCTTCTTGGCAAGTACCAGAGCACACTTCTGATAGCCATTTCGTGTGACGCAGACAACACGTTGGTTCCTTTGGCGTTTGCTTTGGTTGAGAGGGAGAACAAAGACAGCTGGGGATGGTTCTTGCGGCTCGTTTGGAGGCACGTGGTCGGCCCTGGTAGGGAGGTGGGTGTCATATCTGATAGACACCAGGGCATACTTGCTGCCGTACAAGAGCAGATACCGGGGTATCCACCTTTGCACCACCGTTGGTGCACTCGGCATCTTGCCGAGAATCTACTCCGTAAGGATGGTAGGAAGGATAACTTTCCTCTGTTCGAGGAGGTCGCTCGAATGCTTGAGGTCAAGTTCTTCCAGGAGAAGTTGGAGCAGCTTAATACTGCAACTACCGCAGAAGGTAGACAGTGGTTGTCGGGATTGATGAGAGATGTAGACAAATGGACAAGGGCTCATGACGATGGTGGCTGGAGGTACGAGTTTCAGACAAGTAATATGGCCGAATCCTTCAATAACTTGCTTAGGGGTATACGTGGTATGCCCGTCAATGCTATAGTATCATTCACCTTTTACAAGCTTGTTGCCTGGTTCAACGAAAGACACACACATGCAATGGCGCTACAGAGTAAACAAGAGAGATGGGCGCCAAAACCGAAGCGTCACCTTGAAAAGGCAAAGGCGAGGGCTGAGGCACATGAGGTACAGTGTTTTGACAACTCCACGGGCACTTACGAGGTTGTAGAAAGGGGTGGTATAACGACCGATGGAGAGTTCCGGCCGACGAGGAGGCATAAGGTTGTCCTTATTGATTTCTCATGCACATGTGGTAAACCGAGGCAGTACCACTTTCCATGTTCTCATTATGTGGCAGCAGCGAGGCATCGCAACTTTGACTACGAGAGCAAGATACCTCGGGAGTTCAGTGTTGACAACCTTGTGCTTACGTGGTCTCCCCGTTTCGAGCCTTATCGGGATGAGGGAGAGTGGCCACCGTACACCGGGCCCAAATACATTGCGGATACGGGTAGCCATTGGAACAAACGTGGAACCAGGAAAAGGACGAGACACAAGATGGTTATGGATCAGCTTCAAGGAACAACGAGGCGAGGGAGAGCAACCCCCTTTCTTACTAACTCCGAGCAGAACCAATGTAGCAGATGTGGTAGACTTGGCCACAATTCACGCACATGCCATTGGCCACTTAGTCAGGTGCGAGTGCTTGTTATTCGTTATGTTTCATAGTTCGTCTAGTTATTTTTCCCATATGCAATTTGCTATGTTTATTGTTTAATTTCTTATTCTTTCCATATTTTATGCATGTTCAATTTGTTGTTTACTTATATGTTGGACTGATAAATTCAATTTTTGTTGTAGGATGGCGCAATTCCACCTGCTAGACGCGCACTACGAGGAGAACCACCGAGGACGGCTCACCGCGGAGGGGATGGTACTGGCTTCATCACTTCTTGTACAATTAATTATTTATGTTGATGCATTAACAAAAAAAAGTGTTCTATTCTATACAGGAGCTGCCCATCCTTCGTCCTCGAACCCATGACGGGTTCCTGGACATGCGGTACGACGAGAGGTACACCCCCTTCTTGGAGAGGGCTGGCCTAGACGCCATCTCTTACCAGGTTCGCCGTGAGTTGCCCACCTTCAACCCCCCGGCCATCACTGCACTGATTGACAGGTATTCTCCTAAAAAAATTACCATATTTTTTTATGCATCTACAACGAGCCAATCAACATAAACTTGTTTTACAATTTTTTCAAATTGTTTTGTAATTCACAACTACAAAATTAACAAAACTTATAATCATTACAGTTCAAATTAACAAAATACAACTAGTAATTCTTTTTGCGACAACGTAAAGCCTGATCGGTGCAAACCCTAGACGCCGAGTGTCTGCAGACGTGGCAGGGAGCTCGGCGCCACGTGGCAGGCATCTCGGCGCCACGATCTACGGCTCCGAGCTCGGCGCCACGACCCACGGCTCCGAGCTCGGAGCCACGATCCACGGCGCCGAGGTGCTGCCACGTCAGCGCCACGCAGGCCACCAGGCTGGAGTGGGCCTACGACCTCGGAGCCATGGACCACGGTGCCGAGACGTGTTACCTCGGCGCCGTGGGTCACGGCTCCGACCCCCTGGGTCCAAAAACGGAATTAAAACCACCAGGGGTCTAAATGTGAATATTTTTCAAAAAAAGGCTTAAATACAAAAAAATCGGAATATGGAACGGATTGGGTAGGGACCTGTGTAGGGACTACGGGGGAGTGCAAACCCGAAATCCTTTTTCCGTTTGGAAGGCTAGTATTCGACGTGTGTTCCAAACGCTTGTAAACATATGCTGTACGAATTGTAAAAAGAAAAAAAATTGAAACGAAAAAACGGAAATGTAATTTTCCTTTTGTATAGGACATATCGAGTATAAATTTTGATCTAGAAATGGTTGTTGACCGGCTAGTGGTGACGTGAAAGCTAGTATAACTATCCATGACAGGTCAATCATTTACTGAGTACGGACGGATAGTATCTCTACTATATTTGTTTTTATATTTTTTTTTCTTAGATGCGGATACGAATATGAATACCTCAGGTACGAATAAAAACACTAATAATATCGAATATAGTTACGGAGCGAATACGAATCAAAACGAATACGATCGTGAATATTTATCGGAATATAAAAACCCCTTAAACTATACATCCAAAATCAATGAAAATACATAAATAATTTATCTTATCAAAACATTAATGAAATCTAAACAAGTATAAGTATTTTTATCCACAATAGTCATACCATTGTGCAGATTTTAAATCTTCAAATGGTAGTTAATTTTTCTAAAGTCCTAAATAATTCTTAATGGATTCATACCATTTACATGTGACTAATAAATTAATTAAGAATTTACATTTGCATCAAAATGATTTAAATGGCAGTACATCAATTTAATAGATACAAATTTTAATCTACCGATAATACTAAATTTATTTTTAATAAACATAAATATTTGCTAGTGGTGTTTGTAATTTAATATGACTAGGGAACCTAATGCCTAATGGTAATGGAGGCTTTATGCCTTGGTTGGGCTAGTAGGCTGGTGGCAAGGGATATGAGAGAGGCTGGCTTGGGCTGGGCAATGTTGGACTGAAATCCCAGATATCCGACTCTGTATTATCCGGATAATCCGTATTCATAATCGTATTCGTCTGATATCAGGCCTACTGTATTCGTATTCGTTTCCGACAAAAAAATATGTATTTGTTTCCGATCCGAGAATTATCCGAAGAAAATCTGATCCGACACAATCCGTATTCGTTTCAGCTGGATCGGTCGGAAACTATTCGATCTGTTTTCACCCCTAGCTCTGATGGAAAAGCGCATGCTGACTGTGGCAGATATTATCAGTTTTGGCCATATATTTTTTATCATCATAATTATTAACCGGAAAGGTCACATCAAATTATAAATTATTCAAGAGAAGGAATTAGAAAGCTTCAAGGCATCGGTTTAACCGCTAGCTTCATATCAGTCCAGCTGGTTTGACATAATTCTTAAAAATATGTCTTGGTTACTTATAGCTTAAGTAAATCAAAATCCAACTTTGATTTCAATTTTCTTTCTTGTTTCACACGGGAGCCAAATAGTATCTTTTGTACTACAACAACCACGAGCATTGTAGCAACCGCGTGCACCGTAGCATTCGGTTACTATTGCACCGACTTAAAACTCTATATGAGGAAGGGTATTCTCTCTTGTAATAGGAAGGTGTAAGGTTGTCGATGTTTTGGTGAATATGAAATGAGTGTAACCCTTATTGGCTCTAGGGTTGGAATTTTTTATATCTAGTGAGAGTTCAAGTAACCCTTATATGAGTTTGCAAGTTCTTTGAGTTTGCTTAAAAGTAATTTGTTGTGGTCAACCATTTCGTGCTCTTGTCGATAGCAAGTTGTGTCAATTGGATTCTTGTGAAGGTTGTGATACAATTGTGGTGGTTGTAATATTATGCTTTTCACAAGTTTGATTCCTTTATCAAATTATGTTGCTTTCTTCGAGTTACCCTTGTGATCGTTGTGGTACGATGTTAAATTGTATTGCTTCAATTCAGTTATCTTCATCGACCGTATGATCATCGTCACTGTAATATCGGGCCAACCCCAAGGATTCACGTGATCACCCCCGCATCATCTAGTATCAGAGCTCAAGGTTGAACAATGAAAAACTTTAGTTGCACAATGACTTCTATCCTTTAGTTTGGTTCATTTTCATCCTACCATAAAAAAACACAAAATATTTGCTTCCTTTTTAGCCTTTTGATTTCAATCTAAATATTTTGGTGAGTTAGGTTAGGTTCTAATCCATTAGAACCTTGCCTAGCTTATTGATCCCAAAAACTATCATGTTTACTTTTGGCTCGCTGATCCCAAAAAACTATCTTGTCTACTTTTGGTTTGAGCTATATCGTCCAATTTTCAGATCTGCCCACTTTCTGTTCTTCATCTGAAAACCTAGGTCCGATCTGACCGCTAATGTTTTTCTATAACTGACTAACTTGCTCTTTGTTTATACTCTTTTGTTAACCACATCTATTATTGAGTTGCTATATGTTCCACTTATATTCTGTGATTAGTAACTAGTCAATTATTTTCTATCTTGGATTACTACTTAACTTGATAATAATCTAGAATTCAGATTACACTCCTTTGACTAAACCTACCAAGACTCCATCCATCCAATGAATGAAAGTATGATGAGTTGTCCACATGCATCAATAATATACAACACGACTTGGGCAATTATTTCATAACATGAGTCCCAATGTCCTCTATGAAGAAAGGTATGGCATAGATTGGACTTTCCATACTTGCTACAAAGTGAGACGAAAGGTTTGTGCCATGTCTATCGACCATGTGAGTTCAATCAATGCTGCTAGTATTGAGCTCGGTGAGAAGCTAGAGCTACCTACAACCCCGCATCCTCAATTGTATGTGCTAAAATGGTACATCGGCATGCTTGACATTACAGATCAAGTTAAGGTACTATTTTCATTGGTAAATTCTCTTACAAGATTTTGTGTGATATTATTCCAATCCATATGGTCTTATGTCATCTTTTGCTAGGAGATCTATGGTGCAAGGAGTATGATGCATCGTATCAAGACTAGTGCACCAAGGGTTACGACTTTGAATGGTAGGCCAACCTGTTTCTTGCCTATGGGTGAGGAAATGTGTGCCACATGGAGAGACAAGGTGCTACTGAAAATCAAGAAGCGAGAAGAAGCCAAGTAGCAAAAGGAGACTATAATGATGCCTCAAAACCCAAGTAAGAATGAGAGTACACAGCCCACAATTCCACAAAATGGGAGTATTCCAAGTGAGTTGTGTCATTCCACTAAAAATGAGGTTGAAAGCATCCACTTTGAGGGGAGAGATCCACCAAAACAAGATGGAAAGAATTCTGATATTAGTAACACTTTAAACCCAATTTCTTCTAGTTTTGTTTGTGATCCTACACAAGTTCAAGAAGATGAGAAAAGATGGCAAATTTCTCTACCATCGTTGTCTAAAATTGAAGTTGCAGATGTGACAAAAGAGGTGATTCATCAATGGCACCAAGAGAATCATAAGAAGTTATTTGATGCATACAAAGAGGAAGAAGAAAAAATGCACAAGATAATACAATTGTGTATGTTGTCCCAGAATTGGAGAAGAGTTCTTCCACAATGAACAAAAGCCGAGGACAACTTTTCTCAAATGGAGGGAGGATGATGCAGATATAATCAGCATCAGTCATATATCCATGATTATCGCAATTTTCAACTGGAAAGAGCTATTAAGTCGTATTAAATTATCTAAGAGAAGGAGCTGAAAAGCTTCAAGGCACCAGTTTAACTGCCAGCTCCATGTCGTTCCAGTCGATTTGATAGAATTCCAAAAAAATATATACCTTGGTTACTTATAGCTTAAGTAAATCAAATCCAACTTGAATTTCAATTTCTTTCTTGTTTCACAAGGGAGCCAAACAATTTTTTTTATTTTTGTATTGTAGCAACCATGATTCTATAGCAACCACCACCACCTAGCACTTGCCGTACTATAAACATCGACTTAAAAACCTATACAAGGAGGGGTGTTCTCTCTCATAATAGAAAGGTATAACGTTGTTGATGTTTTGATAAACATGAAATGAGTGTAAGCCTTGGGCCTATTTGATATGGTTGTGGCTTATGGTTTTGGCTGAAAGTTTTGAATTTTAGCTATTTGCGATAGAGATTACGGAGAGAGAGATACTCGCTTGCGATTTTGGTTGATACAGATGTTGGGCTTTTAATGTGTACTATACTTAACTTATAGATCTCGTCTTGAGAACATACTCCGTTTGAAAGTTAGATACTGTAGCAAAAGCCAAAAGCCGCTTTTAGAAGCTGTTAAAAAACAAGCCCCTTATTGGCTCTAGGGTTTGAATTACTGATATCTAGTGAGTGTTTGAGTAACTCTTCTATGTCTTTGCAAGTTCTTTGAATTTGCTTATAATAATCTATCATGACCAACCATTTGTATTCTTGCCAATAGTAAATTGTGTGGATTGGATTCTTGTGAAGTTGTGATTCGGTTGTGGTAGCTGTAATATTGCACTTGACACAAGTTTATTTTTTTATCTAATCGTGTTGCTTTCTTCGAGTTACCCATGTGATCATTGTGGTACAATCTTGAATCGTATTGCTTCGGTTGAGTTATCTTTGTAGATCATGTGATCATCGTCACCGTAAGATTGGGCCAATCCCAAGGGTTCGTGTGATCGTACCCATATCACTGCCGCTCCGATAATCTACCCCTAGTTCATACAATTATAGTCATGTGCTAAGAAGAGTCCTTTCACACTTAAAAGTCAACCTCACTTTATTTTACAATAAGGAATCGAGTGCCAGGTTGTTCATCTTGTTGTGCAGTGACACTTTTTCTGGTTTATGGAGGTCTCCAGTATCTTCGGCAAATCCGATCAATCTTATGATGAAGAGTCTGTGTGTACTTGCGTCTATTGTGATAAAAAAGGTGAAAAGTATAAGCCATGATTTATGTGTAATCATACAAAACATTTTAGTCTGAGTACTAAACCAATTGAAAAAAGCCTATCGGTGTTTTAATACCGATCTTACGTATGATTTATTTGGATTCAGAGAAAGCCCTTGAAGACTTGGACTATGATTATGCAGAGTAAAGACACGGGAATTTTTATATAGGTGCAGGCCTTCTCTTGGGAGAATACAACTCTACGTCTTGTGTGGCTATTGCTTAGAGAATTGATTACAATCGAGGAAGAAAGTAATACGAAAAGTCTTGCGCTACTTCTGTTGTCTCGTCTCTCCTTCTCTCAAACATTGTAGGACCAGACAGGCAACAGAAGGGGGGTGAATGGTGCCTTCAAATTCTCCCCAATATCCACTTAGCTCTTTCCTCCAATAGCTACTGAGCTATGAAGATTAGAGTTGAAGTTTCACAGAAAACAGAGAGGCAGAACACTGAAAACCGAACTAGTCAAAATCTGACTGCGAGGTCGAGACTTACCATGTGGTCGTAAGTCTCAACAACGTGGTCGATAGACGATGAAACCTCAGACCAGAACAACAGGCAAAACGCATCAGAGATTAGACCATGGTCGGAGACTAGCCCTGTGGTCAGAAGGTGACTGGTCGTAAACATGGCACCGTGGTCGAAGACTCTTCAATGTTGTCGAAGCTTACAATGTGGTCGTAAGTCTTCGGCTGCGTGGTTGAAAGTCATGATAGGCAGTGTGGTTGAAACCCGACTATGCGGTCTATCACTGACTACGTGGTCGGAACTCAACCTAGTCAATAACCACAGAGGCCAGAGCCAACGAAATCGTAAGCCAATAAGTGGTCAAACCATCAACGTGGTCGAAAGCAATAGAAACCCGAGAGCAAACAAAGCAGAACGTGGTCGTATCGTTCTCTGGGAAACAGAGGAAGGCAGGGAGGCACACGACTGCAAGATCTAATTTCCGAATAACTTTTGATTCAAGGATCAATTGGTCATGAACCTTCGAGCACAGCAAGAATAAAATCTCAGGAGGTTGCTTTGGACTTTAATCAAAAACTTATCAAGAGAATAGAGATCTTTCTTGGATTCCACCGAAAGCACTCAAAACCGAGACTAAGAGAGAAGGAAGATAATTGGACCATGCAAGTGGGAATAGAAAGGCCAGAATGGCTTCGAGTATGATTTTCCAACACTAGGCAAGTCAGATCATCAACAAATCAACTGAAAGAGAAGTCTCAGATCAATAAGGGAAAGAGCAAACCACAGACCAGATGACAAATATACACACGAACAGAACCAACTCAACTCCACATGTACTGGCAAACACAAACATAGATCAACATGATGATATATTGCTTCTAGAGAAGAGTTTACATCCACTCCATCAGCAAGACCAGGAACCCACGTGCTCCAACACCGAATACACAAACTCACGCAAGAATAGAAACCCTAGAGACTTCCACACCCACTGGAAGAGTAGTCGCCCATGCCTATTTATAGCCTCAGGATACCGGGGAAGACCCGTTAACCTTTGCCTACAACCGGGTTTCCACACATGCTTTACCCGCTAACACAACCAGACAACCATGCTTTGACAAAGACAGCTTTAACAGAAAGCCTTCTTTTGCAGGTCTTGAGCATTTCTCCAAAATGCCCCTCTTCAACTTCTTGGAAGCTTCCCATTTCCTTGCTGTCCAAACCTTGCAGCCACCTTGCAAGCCTAGTTATCTTTGGTATCTTCCCAACCATTCTGGACCTCAACACCTCATGTGCTTAGTCCCGGTTATTCCATGTCTCACCATGGCCTAGCTCCAAAGTCCTACAACCATCACAAACAAGCAAAGTATCACATAGCACCACACTATAAACATGTTCATCAATTTGCATATATCAAAAAGTATTTTAGTGAGCAAACACAGCAAAATAACTGGTTGTAAACCTCTTACGACCACTCATATGCACTAGTCAAGAAGTGTTCATAGCCCTAGAAGACTTCCCAGCTGCCTACGACCACACAACAAGTCGTTCGATCAACACACAGGTTGCTACGACCATGAAAACAGAAGCTACGACCATTGCTAACAGCTATGACCATGACAGCCCAGGTCGCTACGACTTACGAGTATGTGGACAAAGTGCTACGACTACATAGCAATCGCTACGACCATCGCTTACAGCGACTACGACTTTACCAAAACTGGTCGCTACGACTTACGACCACTCAGACAGCGCGCTACAACCACTGCACACAGCCAGCAGAAGTTACAACTTATGACTATCGACCATGACCAGTCAGATCTACAACTATCGACCACGGCCAATCAGATCTACGACTATGGACCACGGCCAGTCAGATCTACGATTATCGACCACGGCCAGTCAGATCTACGACTATCGACCACGGCCAATTCGAGCTACGACTATTGACCATGAAGTCGTAAAAGTCTCTGTTGACCACCAAGTCGTAAAACTGACTGTCGATCACAAAGTCGTAAATCTAGCTGCCGACCGCAAAGTCGTAAAACCGACAACCGACCACTAAGTCGTAAACTCGACTACGATCACCAAGTCGTAAACTCGACTACGACCACAAAGTCGTAAACTCGACTGCGATAATGTGGTCGAAAAAACAACTGCGACAACGTGGTCATAAAATCGACTGTGACAACGTGGTCGTAAAATCGACTGCGACAGTGTGGTCGTAAAATTGACTGCGACAACGTGGTCGTAAAGTCGACTGCGATAACATGGTCGTAAATACCACTACGGCAATATGGTCGTAAAATCGACTGTGACCACCAAGTCGTGGTCATAAATGCCACGGTCGACCACAACTCCTGATGACAACACGGTCATAAAGGCCACTGTTGACCACATGGTCATAATGCAACTGCAGATCAAGTCGAAAAGGCTTAAAACTTTGTAGATAGAGCACAGAAATCAAAAACCAAGCACAATCTCTCTAAACCAAGTGTCAATTACTCATCACAAATATGGGGTCACCTCCATATGGTCTCTCAGACATCAACCTTTATATAGTTGGTGAAGCGGCGGCTGTTGTCCCACGCCAAAAGATGCCTTAACGCTTCGAGTGATTACTGTCCAACGGGAGTTATTGTCAAAGAGACGTGATGGTCTGTTCGTCGTACAACGATTGTTGTAAGAGAGAGATCATGCGTGGTTATCAAGAATGAATGCACGTTCTAACCGCCTTGTTAGATAGACCCACGATGTAGTAGATCATCGTAGACAAGCCAGTCGGAAATAGATTGGTCATAGGAAGGTCTATGACCAGGGGTGATCATAGAACTACTTATGACCATGTGGTCGTAGAAAGCCTTACGACAATGAGGTAGTCATAGAAAACTTATGACTATAAGGTCGTAGAAAAGCTTACGACTGAGGATTAGTCATGGAAGAGCTTATGACTATGTAGTCATAGGAAAGCTTATGACCACCTAGTAAAAATCTTGTCGAAAGGCTTTTCCGACCATCGTTATGTAAGAATCATGTGCCCCACAGATGCCCCCCATGTATATCGTTAAGGAGTTGTAATCCTTCTTTCAGTAATATGCATCGCATGAGAACCCCTTAAGTACTCCGTTTATAGAGTACCCCATTGACCAAAGTATACATTTTGGCCTTGCGGGATAGATGGTCTGCTTCGAGATCGTCATCGAGTACTGAACTCTTCTGAAGATACTCGTAGATGGGAGCCATCCAAATATCCTCATACTCTAGAGAGCATGTCTCATTAGGAGTTGTCTCCAGTAATTCGACCAGAGACGGCTTCTGGAGTTGCTCCAAGAAGACACTTGGTGGTACTTGTGATTGGGGAGAAGTTAGTCGAGCCAACTGGTCAGTGAGAAAGTTATCCTTCCAAGAGATATGCTATAACTCGAAACTGAAAAAGTGCTTCTCAAACTTTCTGACTTTCGATAAGTACTGAGACATGGTCATACTAGAGTATTGGTACTCTTTTCCAACCTGATTTACGACTAGTTGAGAGTCTCCTCTCACGAGTAGTCGACGAATCCCGAGCGCTTTCACAGCTCGTATGCCAGCCAACAAACCTTCATATTTGGCCACATTATTAGTGGCTAGAAAGTGTAGTTGAATGACATACTTTAATGTGTCTCCCACGGGAGATTCCAGGACCACCTCAGCCCCCGAGCCACTAATCGTAAATGACCCATCAAAGCACATCGCCCACTGGTCATGGGAAGCGTACTAAGGATCCTGAACAGGTTCAAGATTTGTCCATTCAGTGATAAAATCTATCAAGATCTAGGATTTAATGGTTGTTCAGAACACGAAATGGAGGTCGAATGCCCCAAGATTTGTCCATTCGGTGACAAAATCTACCAAGATCTCGATCCATCCTTCACTCGAACATGTAGTACATTACTCAGTTGTGATTGACTTCTCAACCACATTCGGTATGGCCATACACTTCTTTAATCCAACCACATCGTGAGGCTCAGAGATATATCTCCTATTATATAGGAAGGGCAAATTCTATCTTGATCACTCATATTCCTCCACATGTTTTATAGTAAACTCGAAAGTTACCTTTATGACCAATTAGTCACGGAATAGTGTTTGACAACCCCTTAAGTAAACTATTACATATGTAGGAAATAATGACGATCTTAGGTCTAAGGATCCTACATACACTATGTATGAGACCAACTGATGACACTTAAGAATATAACAATTTCCGCAGTGTCTCATGGTGAGTCAATCTAACATCATGTTCTCTAATATGTGTCCATATTATTGATTTGATATCTCATATCCATGATCTGTGAAACATGATCTAATCAATACATGTGCTGAACTGTAAATCATAATTATCCTACATAATGATATAATATCAGGGATAATTTAGAATAGCATCAAAATATGAATAAAAAGTTTCACGAACAAGTTATATACTTGTTGATCAATATGGAAGATATTTATTCGAAAGACAAAATAACACATTATTCAAAAAATCATAAATATAGAAGTGATACAATTATCTCCATGATTACCTCTAGGGCATATCACTAACAACCAATGTCCTAGCCAGGTGGCACCGTAACTATCTACCATTTCATACCAATCCATTCAGGTTTGTAAAAAAACCAAGAAAGGAAACATAGACCCAGTTCACATAAGCGTTCGTGCAATGGCCAAAACCATCAGTTACAATATAAGTTATTAGCTGTAGCTAAAAAAACCTACTGATAGAAGTGCCATAATGCGATAGTAGGTGCAGTGGATGGAGTGCGAGTAGAGATCACAACATGAGAAGTTGCAGTTTGCTGCTTTAGATATGATCCTATTCTTTTTAGTTTATGACTTATGGTTTATGGATTATGACTTTTTTGAATAAACAAATGGGACGGTTTCTCAATCGCCATTTCGAAATGGTTTATCGGGATGATTTTTAGAAACGGTTTATTAATTTTCGGTTCTTTTATATAAATACTTATTTTAAAACAAAAATTTATAAGTCACAAAAAAAACATCTATGACTGCACCGCTCTGCGTCTCCCTCCTCGTCGTTTAATGCTGCGGGAAGCGTGTATCCTTCGTTCCCTTTTCATATACTAGAAAAGGAAGCGCGCTTCGCGGCGCCCTACAGCGTTGTTGAAGTGAGATCATAAAACAATAGTACAAAGTGTATGTAGAGGAACTCATATAGATAATAGGTAGTGAAAGACCATGTGGAGGTGACCACATGTTTGTGATGAGTAATTGACACTTGGTTCAGGCTGTTTGAGCGTTTGGAAGACCTTACGACCAGTCCATTGAAGCGTACACACAATTAAAAAAAGTAGATAATGCATATGGCTATACATCAGCTACCAGTACGCTGAATCCACCACCTTTTGATCTTATCAGAAATTTATAAATAGTAAACATTCATGTTTCTTTAGAATTTAATAGTCAAAAAGTCTACCATCACAGGACGGTAAAAAGTGCATAATTGCAAAACTGATGTACCTGAACATTTTGAACTACAATTATCCAAATAAAAATAGAAAAGACGGGATAACTTCAGCTGATAGCCTAGCTGGAGTGAACTTAATATCTCCCAATTATTCTCGTGCCAGTTTATGAGAATCACAAAATATACTTCTCAAAATTCCATGTAAACGCTCAACGCACCCTCTAGCAGCTCTGCGGCTGGAATCGCTGCAGATGTCCTGATTGGTCGAGCATAAGAACATCTGCCGAAACACCTCTATAAAGAATGGACTTCTGAAATTGCATATATAATTAGCATATTTGTCAAGAGAAGTAAATACTTACTGTGGATTCTCATAAAAAGAAACCATATATATACAAATTTTCAGATGTCAATTAATAGCAAAAAGAAAAATCTTACCAGATGAAGTTCTTCTAGAGCTATGACAACAGAGGCTGCATAGAATCGTGCAGATGACTCATTTAGTGGTGTATGAAGTATTGAAGCCAATAAGCAACAAAGGCAACAATTTAGCAATATTCCAAGGTAGGATTGATCAGCACAAGTACATAAAACTTCTAGCACACAAGGTGAATGGCTCAAACTTTTCATGAGGTCCTTCTCCTCAAACACTTGTGCTTCCTTATGGAGATCTTTTACTCTCTTAATGTAAAACCTTTTTAAGCTTTTTATCTTGTCTAATCCATGGTTAGCACAGCCAAAACAAAACATCGTTAGCTAAAATGTAAGTATGTTTATCAGGGAATCCATTATCGAATGATAAGGACCAATCGGGCTAAGCTGATTATCGTACCAGAACCTCTAATTTGGACAAGACCAATCTCGCTGCAATCAGCGGCATATATGCACATCTTCCATTCCTGAGAACATATATACAACCATGTATCAGCATATAAAATCTCAGCAAAATCTCTCCTGATAGACAAATGGCATGATAGAGAAAAGGAATGGAAGTACTAACCCCCTACCAAATCAAATAGCTGCACCCTCCTAAAGGAACTATCATCATCTGCACCATGCCCCTTAGCAACCAGAGAATCTTTAATCCTGCATAGAAGCCACAACGGGATAAGTTAGTGGTTGAGAAACATCTTGTGGGCTAACTATGTGAAAAATATTTCAGATACAGTACTTGGAATCAGCCTGTGAAAGTTTAGGCAAAGGCCCAACAATTGAATCGAATTTCTCCTTGGCAATAGTAGAACAGATCACATCACCAACTGAGATAGCGGTAAAAGCAATAGTCTTGCCAATGAGAGACCACTCTCCAAAGTGTCCTCCTCCGTCTATGTCAACCACATAATTACCATTTTCTGGACTTTGTTGGACCTGCTTCGTTTGAGAACTAAGAAGATCCCAAGCATCTGAATTTGCCTGATCAGCAGCCAATATAAGTTGCACACGACCTCTTTGAATAATATATATGGAAGAGGCGTCATCATTCTGAAAAAGGTAGACAAGTTAATGACCAAACGGGAGGCCAATGATTTTACAAAAGAACATCCTAATAACATTATTTTTAACCAAATGCTTTTCCCTCCAAGTACCTTGTCTACTATTACTTGTCCATCTGTAAAAGATACTTCAACAAGTGACTCAGCAAGTTGACTTAGTTGAAGCATTGTCAATCTCGTAAACAGCTCTACCGATCGAAGCAACTTCAATGATGGTATGTTTGAAAATTCTGACATCAGAATTCCACGGAATTGAGACAGAAAACCGAAAAAAAAGAAGCTATATATGAAGATAGTATAATATAGGGGGCCAGCAGCAACATGCCAAGCAGCCATTCTGTGGCTATTTTCAGAATTTAACTGCATCCATACCATGTTCTTTCCGGCAACATCACCAACATGATAAAAAGTGATCAGTAACATCACCACATGATCGTAAAAGATTATGATTGTAGTAATTGAGACACGGTTGATCAAAACGCAACGCAGCAGCAGGTAGAAACGATCGAGCGACTACCTTAGTAATGGTACAGCAACAAAAAGTAGTTGGAACCAATCATAAACACTCGGAATCAGTCAAAAATGTGTGAACAACTATAATCATGTAGTGCAATTGGCGTATGTTGGTGAAGTCGCTGAGGCTGGTTGAAAGGGATTATGTAGAAACTGGTGGGGCGTGAATAACATGATGATGCGAAACGTATTTGCATAGTCAATACAGAGTTAGTAATAAGAGGATTGTATTTATAGACAGTAACCTTTCTGGCAAGCATAGCATAGTGCATGACATTCTGTACAACAAAATAATTACAATAAGAGGATTGTATTTACAGACAGTAACCTTTCTGGCAAGCATAGTGTATGACATTCTGTACAACAAAATAATTACTGTCAGTAGGAATAAGTTTTGGTAGCAACGAAGACTCAAGCGACATGGTTATGTTCTATAGCAAAAACTATGGGAAGCAGCATAAGTTCTGAGATGAAACGACAACATGTTGTTCAACGTGAGCAGAGCATGTTGTTCTGAGATGAGACAAAAGAAATCATTCTGGATAAGGGCTAAACGCAAAGTGCACTACAGATGCCTATTTAGTAATTACAGAACACATCACATAATATCATGAGTTGTGGAGCAAGTGCTTCCAAAAAACCAGGACCATAGAGCTATAATGAGGCAAAAAAGAATGAAGCATGCTGCCATATATAATCTATCACATACCTCCATGTGATAGAAGTAAATGGACAGTCTGCTCAAGCCCTATCTTGGCAGCATGGTGCAATGCGGTCCCAGCATGTGATCCTGCAAATAAAATAAGGGAAGCATTACAAATGTGATAAAAAAATTGTAACCTCTTCATTAAGGACGCATCCAGGGATGATCCTAAGGACCATACATTACTCTGCTAGCAACTCGTAAGGATCAGATTCACATCAAACAATACATTTCCTTCAAACAAAATTGGTACAATGTATGTCAATACTGTGATGTTATAGCTCTCCAGGTTCAGTTTTGCATAAAAGTTAATACTCAAGCCTATTTAAATGTAACCCTAAGCTACTCTTTTCTTAGTTGCCCACAATCTACCTTGTTTGTCTATTTGATTGAGCGGTTTCAGTCCTACTAAAACTTCCAAGGTGCTGCTTCCTGTTGTAATGTATGCACATTTTTACACCTCCTACCTTTTCCAAATCAACTCGCTTTTGCATAAAACAACCAATAAATGACTGGAGCTAATTCATAGAACCAAACTAAAAATAATGACTTTCTAACCGCTTCAGTTGTGCAAAATGGCAAATCCCCTTTATGTGTTATAGGAATAATAGTGGTAATCTGAGGTCAACTAAGACAGTGTACGGAGACATGAGAAAAAAATCATACCAGGCCGGTAAGCATTCACATTTGCGCCCAATTCAATCAGCACTTTGGCAGTTTGGCCACATTCAGCAGATCAGGCCGCATGCTCGCGACCATTAGGGGCGTCTTCCCATCCTTGTCAATCCACTGCAAGCAGCATTCACCCCAGCATGAGAAAGTAACTCGGCAAATCACGTACATATAACAAATTATGCTACCTAAAGGTTAGAAACGCGACAAGGGGAATTTTTATCCTTGCCTCAAGGCCTGCGCCCTGCGCCCGGAGGTTCCGAATCCTGTCGATGTTGCCGCAGTTCACCTGCTGGTGCAGCAGGGCCTGCGCCCTGCGCCCGGAGGGTCTGAATCCCGTCGACGTTGCCTTAGTTCACCTGCTGGTACAGCAGCTCAGTGTAAAGAACGAAAGTGAGATATGTATTGCAAGCTGGAAAACGATACACAACGTCATCATGTGCTGCACGCCCAAGTAAAGTTGTTATTGACACAAGATCCCCTCCATGCATTCATCATATTCAGTAATCGTCCCAAGCACACAGCGAGAGGAGCCTTTACACCGACGGAGATGCTTACGATAGACAGAATGGATTGTGAGGCAAGCATGCTTACCGATCCCTGACCGTGCCGTCCCTAGGATGCGGTGCCCGTGCTGCCATGGTAGCAACCTGAGCCTGCTGCTGCGCACTCTTCACCTTGGTGCACAGGACACGTTGGAAAAACTGCTCCTGTGCCAGCGCCCGCACGCTCCTGAGGTAGGCGTCAAACGGCACGGATCCTTCCTGCACGGCCTTGTCGAGAGCGTAAATGGCGTCCTCGAGCGCCAAATCCGCGGCCGTGCACTCGAGCATTTGCCTGGACAGCACATCCGCCGGCTCGATGGCCTCCTCCGCTTCGGTGTTGCGGGCGCCCCCTTGGTATTCTCCCTGACCCAGGCCTCCATGCCGTCGGTAGCCATCATTACGTCCTGCAGGCGGCGCTCGAGCGCCTCCTTCTCGTCCCCCATCTTGCGCACCCCATCGGCCACCACCTTGCCCTCGCCGCACAGCTCAGCCTGGACGGCGAAGAGGGCGTCGACCTCGGCCTCGCGGGCGGTGCGCAGGGTGGCGGCGCGGCGGGGTAGGAAGGGGGAGGGGGGAAGCGGCGGGCAGCAGGTGACCGGGGGAGACGGCGGGGGAGCGGGGGAGGAGGGGGCGGCGGCGGCGGGGGAGCGGGGGAGGAGGGGGGAGGGGAGAGGCGGCAGGGGAGGAGGGGGCGCGAGACTGCGAGAGGGAGGAAGGGAAGCGGGGGAGTAGAGAGAGAGAGAGAGACGGCGCGAGGAGCAGAGGGCTCGGGGCGACGTGGATACCACAGGAAGTGCCCACGCCGTCCAAAACTCTCTCGTGCGAGCAAAGGGCAGCAGGTTTTAATTTCTCCCGATACCCTAATGAGATACCAATGCCATGGATGCTCTGTTTCTCTTGCTAGCAACTTTATAAGAGCATGGAGCTACGAGCGTACGACAATGTCTATGCACACTGCAGCATGACCTATCCTCACCGGCTGTGAATTTGAGTATCTCCTGCTCCCTATTCATCGTTTGCAAAAAGTACTTTAAGTGGCACCTCGTCTTGCAAAATTAATTTCTAGATGCAATGCCCCTGTACAATCTGTCACACCGGCTTTAAACTTAATATACGATCTACTCAATACGGTATCATCGCATAGAAAAAAAAATCTACTATCATCGCATAGAAGAAAAAATCTACTAAGTATAGTATTGTTAAATTGTGAAGCTTGTTCTCCATCAGCAGGTGCATGTTAGCCGGGATTTCTTCCCTTTTATTTTCTCCACTCTAGTTGTATTAACTCTTCCGTTGTTCCTCGTGCACAATAAATAATCTTATAGACGTACGTAGAGCAACTACTCTACGTTTCTTGTGGAGTATCATCTGACCGATCACTTTGGAAATCGGACATGTCTGCACCCAAAGCCGAAACATGCCAATCTGAAATCTCCTCTGGTCGAAATAAACTGATTTATGATTAAAATTATACTATAATTTATTAAAATTATATTATAACTGATAATGACTTATTTAACGTAACTAAAATTAAAAATTTTAATAGATATAAAAAAAACAGGTTAGCCCATCACGCACAATACAAATAAATAAAAAAAAGAACCGTAAAAAGCTCAAAAAAGCTAAAAAAACATAAAAAAACGAAATTTAGAAATAGTAAAAAACAAACCAAAAACTAGAAACTCAAATATAAAAGGACGAACCTAAAACGGCGTCAGAATGCCACAGAACACGGACACAGACCCAAGAAGCCGTTTAAAAATGTCAGTTAGAGAAGCACTTCCGTTTATTTCAGTTTTTAAAAAAAAATCGTAGGAAAAATAAAAAAAATCATAGTCTTATATTGCCACGCTTGTTGCGGATGCGGTCAAGGACGACCATGCATGACATGCACGCGCTTAACTTCTATTGGTACTTGGAACTTAAAAAATTGAACAAAAAAACATTGATATCGAACAGATGTCGATGTACTGCACATTCGTCCAAAGTTGTGTTGTACATGCACGGCGTTCGAGAAAACCAGACCATCACTCGGGCATGTATTGCTCACCCGGATGGTCTTTGCATGGGATGGAATAGAATGACTACAAATGGTTGGTTTTTTTATTTATTTCCTGATCAAACTACCGATCCATTTCTATGGTAGAGGTGAATAGTAGTATTTTGAATAGGATTGGCAACCATCTGAATACCTGATGATGCAGACCATTATTGTACCACTGCTTGTTTATTTAAATCCTTCCGAATACGATAACTGCTTCCCGCCTCTAGGTTGAATCCACTGTGAATATTGACGATGTGCTTGTTTTATATATTCGTTTGCGGTGATAAGTTGAATTATTGGGGTGGATTATTCTAAATAAAATTATGAAACTGTTGAAGTCATTGGTTCTGTTTGTATTGATTTTTTAAAAACTGTTTTTCTATCATGAATAGCTTTTTCACGATATCTAGTTTTTAAACGGATTGTCTTTTTAAGATAAAATTTACTAAGTTGATTGTGGTATATACTGTAGTGATTTATTTATATCGAACAAAATCACACATGAATATGGCCCTGTTTGGATCCCTTGGGCTAACAACTAGTTGCTAAACTTTAGCCCTTAAGGATCCAAACAGGAGGGCTAATGGGTGGGCTAAAGTTTAGCCAAAGCCCCAACTAGTTGTTAGCCAACTAGTCCATCAAACCCAGCTAATGAGGGCTAAAGGACCAGCCGGATGGAAAAAAGACGTTGATACCCACGCCAACCCTCCCAGACCACCATGCATAGGGGTATAACAGACTTTGCACTGAGATAGTAGCACTTATTAGTTCTTGGATCCAAACAGGACTAGGCTAATCTTTAGCCAGCTAACTACTAGTCAGCTAACAACTAGTCCTAGTCCATTCAAACATGCCCTATCTCTCTATAAACTTCTCTACAAGCTATTACTATTTATAAACTAAAACCAAAAACTAAAGCGAAAAACAATATAAATAGACCAATAAATAGATATAGCCTAATGACGGGAATAAACACTGACCTCGTGGGTTCGCATAGGCCGTCATATTCATTCCGTTGAGGTTGTAAGCGCAACTTGGAGCCTGTTTGGATCCCATAGGCTAACAACTAGTTGCTAATTTTTAGTCCTTGTGGATCCAGACAGGAAGGCTAATGAGTGGGCTAAAGTTTAGCCAAAACCCCAACTAGTTGTTAGCCAACTAGTTGGCCAAACCCAACTAATGAGGGCTAAAGGACCAGCAGGATGGAAAAAAGACGCTGATACCCACGCCAACCCTCCCAGACCGCCATGCATAGGGGTATAACAGACTTTGTACTGAAATAGTAGTACTTATTAGTCCTTGGATCAAAATAGGACTGGGCTAATTTTTAGCCAGCTAACTACTAGTCAGCTAACAACTAGTCCTAACTAACAACTAGTTCTAGTCCATCCAAACAGGCCCTTGGTAAGCATAACAGTATTGCGTATCCCAAAAGTGATGCAGGAGTAATTGCTAGAGATATATCAAATTTAAACGAATGAAACAAAAAACAACTGGCATCGTCGCCGCCGTAGGCATCCGCCGTCCAACCTCTACAAAACCACCCCTACACCTCCTGCCGTCCAAGAAACGTCCTCTCCACTCCCCCCGCATCCCAGCCACAGCACCACACTCCACTCCTCTCGCACTCGAGCGCACGCCACCGCGCAGCTATGGCTCTCGCCGGCGGCGCCACCGGGGCGTGCCTCTTCCTCCTCCTCGCGCTCGCCGTCGCCGCAGTGGCGGCCTCCCCGGCTCCGGCGCCGGCGGTGGACTGCCAGATGGCGTTCCTGGGGCTGAGCGACTGCCTAGATTACGTGCAGCCCAGCAATGCGTCGAGCCTGCCGTCCAAGTCCTGTTGCGGGAAGGTGAAGACCGCCGTCAGCGACCCCGCCGTCGTGGACTGCCTCTGCGCCGCCTTCGCATCCAAGAGCCTGCCCATACCGCTCAACATGACCCGGTTGCTCGGCCTCCCCGCCGCCTGCGGCGCTTCCACCTCCGCCTTCAGCAAGTGCAAAAGTGAGCACCGTGCCTTTGCTGTTTGCTCTGTTTTTCCTTGGGTTTTGTTGACCTGGGTTTGGCTAAATTTTACTGCACTTTAAGTAGAAAGTTGTTACCGTGCCTTTGATGTTTGCTCTGTTTTTCCTTGGGTTTGGGTGACATGGGTTTGACTAAATTTTACCATCTTTAAGTAGAAATGTGAGACGATACGGAGGTCATTCCACTGTGTATAACGAAATATTGATTTTTATTATACAAATATTATAGAAGTTGGAGGTTAGTTTTAGGAGTTTGTAATGTTTAAAGTGTTGTCCGGTGTAAGATGATTGTCATGAGAACAGCGATCTGACCGGTCGGTGGCCGGCAGTCTAATTGTCATGGGCAAGCGGTAAGATCCACCGTATGACTTTTGAAAATTGCATATCAAACACTTTTGTATACATGCTTGGGATGTGTTTACACTAGATGTCACCTAAAATGGAATTTTGATCTGAAACTAGATAAAGTTTAACCGAAATTCCAAATAGATAAAGTTTAACCAAAATTCCAAACAATATTTTTGCTGCTCTTAAGCGGTCAGACTAGCCAAACACCGACGGTAAGACCACACCAGCATAGTGCCAACGGTCAGGCTACAAATAGCGATCAAACCGGTTTTTAGTAAATTGGCGCTGAAATTGTGCATTTTGTTTTGACATTTGGTGCTAGGAGGTTAAGATCAGTGTATGAGCTTGGTTGAGTGTGTGCACGGCATAGGTTGCCAAGTGCGTTGTGTCTACATGCTGTAAGGTGCATGTGGAGACTATGTGTGATATGGTTGGGCAAACCATGATGGTCTTGAGTTCAAGGTTCAAGAAAGTGCTAGGCTGGCGGTAGCCCAGCGCCTAGCGCCTAGGCGGCGCCCAGGCGGCTGGCTTGGCTACGGTGCAGAGCCTAGAACAAGAATAATATAATGAATTGAGCAAACGTCAAACATCAAATTGAGTAAGATAGAAAGATAATTACCTGAAGAAGCAAGAATGGGCAATTTGATGTAGTCATGCATATTATCTCTCCTCCAAAAACTTGATGTAAACATATATGTAATTAAATAATCATGTAAACCTGCATATTTAATCAATGATGAGTAAGAAAGAATGTATGAATGAATGATGAATGAATGGAAGCATGAAACATTTATATGTATGTAGCCACACATCTTAAAGGCTTAACATATAAAATATCATAACATGATAGTGCCAACTTCACATAGTCTCACTCTCACACAATAAGTGCATGATACTATGGTCTTCACCTGTATGCCATGTGATCTTCATAGATTTCATAGAACTTTTGGCAGACAATAGTAGATTTTATGAGCACACTGCACACCAATATAACAAAAGAATCAAGAACAAGCTGATAGTATTACAAAGTATTTAAGATAGGTATTTAAGCATCATGCAAACTCAGAGCTGTATAAGACTACATGCATATTCATTATAACATGCAAAGGAGGGGAAGGCTGGAGCATCATGCAATTGGGCTATAACATGCTGGAGCCTGGAGTAGAGAGGGCCAGTTGGCCAGAGGGGAGAGGGGAAGGCTGGAGCCTGGAGTAGAGGGGGCCAGTTGACCAGAGGGGAGAGAGGACGGTTGGAGCAGAGAGGACCAGAGGGGAGAGGGGAAGGCGGCGGCGTCGGAGAAAAGAGGGGATAGGGGAAGGCAGCGGCGCGGGAGAAGCAAGGGGAGAGCGAAGAGGGGAAGGTGGTAGTGCGGGAGAAGAGAGGGGAGAGTTGAAGGCAACGGCGTAGGTTCGGAGGAGAGGGGAAGGCGGCGGCGTGGGACAGGAGAAGAGAGGAGAGAGAGGAAGGCGATGGTGTGGGATGGGATTACCTCGCTTCGACGGCGTAGATGGAGGTCGATGACCGCGATTCGGACTTTGGAGGCGGCAGCAAGGATGGCGGGACAAGCCGGGGCGACCTTGATTCGGCGGTGGGGGAGGCGCGACGTGGTGGGGGCGACCTTAATTCGGTAGGGGAACCCTAGCGCAACGACTGGATGGCGTCGGGGCGGTTGGGCGCACGGGCTTCTTATCTGCGCACCTCGTCAACGCCTCATGCTGCCGAGCGCTGCCGCCGACCGTCTTTGACCGCCTAGCCGGTCCTAGGTGGCCCTCCCGCCTAGCCCGCCTCCTTGGACGAAGTTGCGGCGGTGGCCCTCCACCGAACGCCTAGGCGGCGCCTAGTCGCCGCCCAAGGCTGACTTCTTGAACCCTGCTTGAATTTGACTCATGGCTTAGAAGCTATGAGGTGTTGTGTTGCATAATGCATTACTTTGATGAACATAAGTTTATGGAGGGACAAGATTTTTCAATCTCATTCTTTTTGGTAATTGTTGACAATCTCAACAAATATGAGATAATAAATCGATTTACGAGTATACATCATATAGACAGTAATTGTATATTCTAGGATAAACTTTGGAAGCAATTAACTCATCTGAAAGAGTTTGACTTTAGACTAATTGTTAGCAAAGCTACATATCTGGTTGTTAGCGGGAAGCATAGAGAAGACAAGGATCATGAAAAAATGAGTTGGTGCATGTTGCACGCGAAGCGACGAGGCCGATATATGTAGAGACGGTTCGGGGGAGTCCGAATACGTGAAGACGTAATAGCTGGTCATTAGGTATTATGGGCTACATATCAAAGCATGTGGAGGTACTTTGATATGAAAGGATGGGCTCTTGACTCATCAATTGTGTCAATTGCTGATTTTTTGTATCGTGCCGTGCGACGTGGCGGTTTGCTTGTTGGTGTTGATTGTAGGATTCCAAAGCTAGGTCCTGGTGAGGTGTACAAGACTTGGACTAAGCTAGAGGAGCTTGGGTTTATAGCGATCAAAGGATCAGAACTAAGTTGGAGGAGTTGAGGTCTAGAACGATCAAAGTATCGTCAAAAGATGACTGAGACTAGCGGAGTAGTTACAAACCGGGAAGACAAAGAATCGGACCAGAAGCAATTGGTGGCGGATATGACGAGCAATGACAAGGTGTATGGGGACTAAGCTCAGAGAGTACATAAGGTCTAGAACGGTCAGTGAAGCCAGGTGCTGTCATGGTGTATGGAGAGGCATATGATGTGCAAGTGACTTGGGCCTATTTGCAAGCAAGAATGGTTCGTGGGATCCATACGCGTGAGACATGAAGCACAAGGTTGCTTTAAGTCAAAGGAAGCATGAAGCTTCATGGAAGGATGGTGGAAGGGTATTTTGGTAATTGCCTGATACTGTAAAAGTGACGGTGTGTGAAATCACAGTGGTTGCCTAAATGGATTAGGTCAAGAATGTGCTGAATATGTTAAACTAGATCAGTGTTGATTCACTGGCAGGTTAATGGTTGTGTGCTTTTTTAGAAGTGTGCATATGTAAATGTAAACCCGATATGGTGTTTGACTAACAGGTTACCCTATGTAAGTGGATGAAACCTAAGTAGAGATGATGGTTGAGGTTTTTTGTAAGCCTCCACTATATAAGAAGAGTGAGTGGAGAGAGTTAGGGTCAACTCTTTAGGAAGCCAAGTGGAGGAGAGTTATGATTCTTGGAGAGAATACTTGAGAGAAGTTGTGGCTCTATGTCTTGAGCTTTTTGTCATCCTTGAGCTTTATGAGTGGCTATAAATATTAATCTCAAAGTATCAATAGATATCCAAAATTCGTCCAAATCTTTCTCCTCTTTGCTTAAGTATTAAAATCAAATTGACTTGATTTTTTGTGTTTCTTTCTCCCCTCTTGATCTTGCTGTGATCCATTAGAGTAGAGGTAGAAGATAAGTCTATTGATCAATCTGCACCCATCTAGATCACTCATATAGTTAGATTTGAGAATAAGCCCGGTTTTGCTTGTTCTTGGATCAAATTTGGGTTTTCACTGAATCATGCCTAGATTAGCTTGCTATGATATGTAGTAGATCTGGATCATTCTCTTGATTAAAAACTACTCGAGTAAGAACTAATTTTGATTTTAGGGGTTTAGGTGTTCTTACGACATAGATTTGATATTCTTCAAATTAGTGAACCTAAGCCCAAGACCTCGTGAATCTTGATTGGTTTAGCTCCTTAATGCCTTGAACAAGTCTCATGCAAAATTTAAGTATGCTTCGATTTTTACTGGCGGTTTTCGCATGGAGGTTCTCAGTTTGTGGCAGAGAATTCTGGTTTGATTTAACTTTTTTCTGTTATTTGCTTGCAGTTGTGCTGGGTCCGGGTGCTCCTCCTACTGAAGGTAACGCTCTTCTCTTTACATCATCATCATCCCTGTATTGTTTTGTTTGTTGTGAATCCGTTTCTACTTCTGGCCGTCTTAATGTTTTGATACTATGATGTCTATCTAATCTCATTAGTAGCCTAGTAGGATATATGTTTCGATCTCACAGAAAAAATATTATGAACTCACACCCTACCCAAGTTTTTAGGTCTGTTTGGAAAGTATGAACAACACAATTTTTTGTTTAATTAGATGTGAACTTTAACTGAAAAATCTTAATTAATTGTTAAAAATGAGCTGTCTTTCTGCTAGAAAAAGGCCAGCTCTAACCAACCCAAAAAAAAGGAAGAAGAAGCATTGTTCTTTGACATGAGTAGAGTTCCCTTTGGTTCACAAGGATGGCATAAATTGGGCCGTCATAGTGTTCTTTGTCCGCAAACAAAGCAGTATTATGTTCTCAGCTTTTTCGTTACCTTGTATCTTTGCGAGCGATTGCATGTTAATTGTTGACAGCCAAAAGACATGGACAATGGCATATAAGTTCAAAGAAACTTTCACGATCCAGTCACGTGTCGTGCAGACAAATGCATATTAGCTGCTGTATCATCCATTTCCGTTAGGTCTATCTTTGGGATTGATTCATTTCTTAGTCGTTCTTTGGAAGCACAGGTGCATCAGCATGTCTCCGAGGCCTTCCTCGCGTACTGCTTTTCGATTTTAGAACTGAACCCTTTAAGATAATTAAGATATCCTTCTTGGCTAGCTACTCCATTTCTGTAGCACAGACATGCAGTGCGACACTGCATTTAACGGTTAGCAGTTGATCCTGAGCATCGATTGTCACGCGAAATCGCAAGAAATGTTATTTTAACACCCTCTCCTTTGATGTAAAGCACTTACCATTGTGCAAAAGATTAGTAGTACTAATTAACTCCTAGATATCTGTAACAATTGTTGTTACTGTAGTCACGGGGCACATCATGCAAACTAAGTCACGGGTGCATGCTAGTTGCAGCTTGCAATCACAGTAGGCGGCCAAAATTTTGCTGAGCTACGTCGTGGAGAAACAATGACATCAATGGCTGCACCTCCGATTTCCTCGTACACGCAAGGATGATGATCCTTGACTAGATCTGTGACCAAACCTGTTATGTTGATTTCCACTCGCTAGAGGTCGATCGTGCAATGGTCCATCTGGCATTCTGGCTGATCAGGCCAGTCTAGACATTTCGGTTCAGTTGCATGTGTGGCGTTTGTTTTTCCCTAGTTTCATGTGAAGAGAATTTGGAGCGTATCAAAGTGACAATTCTGTGGCTTTCCATCTCGTTATTGTTAGCGATGCTTCTTTCGCTCTGAAGTACAGTAGGCGTGAACAATCTGGGGGGTTTACAGGTATTTTGATGGCTGGAATAACAAGTAGAAAATTGTGGTTGAAGCATGTGGCCGTTGTCGAAACTATTGAGAAATGCTGGAGGATGTGAAAGCTTCTGTCTATTCCTCTGCAATCACAGAAATATCAGATTTAACAATCAAGTCATCTTTAAACATTTACATTGTACCCTCTTTGTACCTAGTGTCTCTTCAAACTTGGTATGCTTGGTTCTGATAACCTTTTGTCACTGCAGCACCAGCGCCTTCTCCATCTGCGGGGGCACCGTCAAGCGGCAGCGCGACTGCTTCGCCACCAAAGGCCGCCGCGGCGAGGTCTCCAGTCTCGGCAACCGTCCTTGTAGCGACCGTGGCAGCTCCACTGCTCGCCTACTATTACCTCTGAGGGCTGGTTTCCCCGTCTCACATGTTGTGTTGTCCAGTCTAGGTGACTTTGGGACGTGAGGAGCCGTTGCGCTGTGCCGTAATTCAGTTTTACCCTGTTCTTCTGAATGGGCTTTGATCTACTGCCGAGCTGTTAGTTTTTGGCCGTTTTTTCACTGCTACCCAAATACTCTGATGTTCAGTAGAGTTGCCGGTCGTTACAGTTCGCCGAATTGCAACAGTTTTGTCGCTGGAAGTGCTCTGTACGGAAGAGCTTCGGTAACAAATTGACGCGGTGCTGTAGCTTTCTGCCACTGCTTGTTGCTTTGCATACCGGAAGGATAGCATCACGAGGAGCAATTACCTTTGGGCATGCAGGCTGGGCTTCGCATCCAGGGCTGCTTCGTCTCGTTCGCTCTGCTCGCCGTGCAGTCCGGGTTGCCGCCTTCGCGGAGTAAAGCGGCCCGTGGCCTCATCCGTGGCGCGCACGCGCGGCGCGGGCGATATCGCCGGAATCTGCCGTGCCGAGCCGACCCTCTCGGCTTCGCCTAAGCCCAGCACGCGCGCAGAGGGCTAGGGGCCTGTTTTTTTACAGTTTCTAAAAACAGCTTAATTATAGTACACGTCAAAAATATAACATCTGTATCAACCAAAATCGCAAGCGAGTATCTCTTTCTCCGTAATCTCTGCCTCAAATAGCTAAAATTCAAAAATTTCAACCAAAATCCATAAGCCACAGTTATATCAAACAGACCAGGCTTGCTCGTTTGAACCGCATTTGAGCTACGCGGACGAGAGAGGGGGAGGGAGGGAGAGAGCGGTGCCCTGTGCCGTACAGCTTTAGGCTCTGTTCGGTATGGCTGAAGCTTCTTTTTTTGAAAAGGTTGGTTTTGGCTGAGTTTTCTAAATAAAGTTGGATTTTGGCTGGATGGCCGATCTAGCGAAAGAGCTCTTTTTTTTTAATGTGGTTTATGACTTATAAATTTTGAATTCTAGTTATTTATGAGAGAGAGCATGGAGAAAGATAATCGCATGCGATTTTGGCCGGTATAGCTGAAATCGATACAGTATGTACTATAATCAACTTATAGACCCCACCTTGAAAAGACACTCCGTTTGAAAGCTAGTTATTATAGCATAAGTCAAAAGCCAAAAAGAACATAGCCAAACTTGTTGTTTGGTAGTCCGACTTTTAGTTAGGTTGGCTGTCTATTCTGAATTAGGAAATATCTAAAATACCTTTGAGCCGAATACTGGTTTGTTTAGTGTAGATTAAGGGGCATTATAAGTTGATTTGATTTCTAAGCAAAAAAGAACGGAGAGAATAAAATACTAATTAAGCACTTTATTAATTAAATTGATCTTACAACTACTAACCAAGCACTTAATTATGCCAATGACTCACGGTGTCTTCGCTTAATTATTAGTAGGAAATATAAATAGCTCAACCAAAGCATGCCCTCATTATATCAAAAAGCTCCATTCGCAAGTCAACACAAGCAATTTGATATACAACTTATGGTGGCAAATGACAAACCATATAACAAAAAACTAATTCACGCACATCGTTGATACATCTAAGCTATGACTTCAATTTCTCACAAGGTATTTTTCATTTATACCAAACACAAGTAGCAGACAGATTATGATACTTTTTTTTACTACATGATCTTCTCGTGTAACCCAGGATCTCTCACGATCTGATACAAAGAGCAATGATGATACAGCGGCAACCTTGCATCTTTAACTACAGACAACAGAATACATATGATGCTTAAGTGCAAGATCACAATAGAACATTTGAAATTTGATGGCAAAATGTAAGATCATAATTTGATTTGGATTTTCATAAACATCACCCCAAATGTTTTCTTTCAAATAATCATCCAGATTTCTTACATTTGGATATGCGCAAAGATTCTTGCGCTGCCACTTTCTTCTTCGGGGACCCCTGTTTCCTCCTCGCCGGTGAGCCCAAGGGGAGAATCCTGCCCCTGCACTTAGGGTTCACCATTCCCCCCCCGAGTATAGAGGGAGGCTGGTGGGCGGTGGCCCGGCGGTGGGGGCGACGGCCAGGGTAGGAGGGTGGTGAGTGGTGTCAGAGGGCGGCGGCGGTGGAAGGTACTAGCTATTAGGTTGGGCAGGGGTGGCACGACGAGGAGGGGTAAGGGGCGGCACGGCGAGGCGACGGGGGTGCCGTCGGCCATGGGTGGTGGAGGAGGGGGCGGGGATGGTGGGGGAGGCACGCGGAGCTGCTCTAGCGATAAGGAGGGGGCACCGACGACGAGGAGGGCGACGCGAAAGGGAGCAGCGCGGGGTGGGAGGTGGCACTACGATAGAAAGGGTTATCACAGATAGATCAAAACCGTCATCACAGATGGTTTTTAAACTGTCTAAATTTATGTGTCTGTGATAATAGGTGGTTATCACAAATGACTCTCAAACCGTCTGTGACAAGTACAACACAGACGATTTTTTTAAAAAAATCGTCTGTGATATATCAGGTATCACAGACGGTTCCTAAACAAAGCCGTCTGTGCATCTGAATATCACAGACGGTTAATACCAAAAACCATCTGTGATATGTCATATATCACAGACGATTCTCAAATAAAGCCATTTGTGATATCTTATATATCATGGATGGTTAATACCAAAAATGTCTATGATAGCTATTTGAATATCAGGAAATACTAACCATGCCCTCTGAAAACAAGCAAGCATATCACATATATAGCACATGACAATCATTACACAAATATCACAAATGAATTAAACAACTGAATGAAATACAATTAAATGAATTGTTCGATTAAGTACAATTGAGTGATTACAATTGCATCCAATGTTTCAACATCTAATCATCATCACTGGGGTAGAACTCTCCAGTCTTATTTATGACCTCCGCTATCAAGAATTGGGAGAGCTTTCCTCAAATTTCGGTGAGTTTGTCAAGATCGAATACACTTTCATCGAATTCTACGCGCTGTCGTAAGGAGTGTTAAAGTCATTATCATGCACACATATATATATATATATATATATGTATATGTATGTATGTATGTATGTATGTATGTATGTATGTATGTATGTATGTAATCATGAAATAATTATTGGTAGGTTGACAAACCTCTGGATCATTCGTCTTAGCGTCCATGATTTCCTCCATATGGCGGCAAACATAGAATCCACATACGTTGCCCTATAGCTGCTAGTGGCACTGCAAAAATAGAATTACATATATAGGTATTGTCAGTTCTAGAGGCACTATAGCGAAGTGTGATATAGGATTGTTGTGGTGTAGCAAGTACTGAAAATCACGTCCTGTGTCGCAGTGTAGCGTTGGATTCTTTGTGTCTCCCTCCCTGGGCAAAGTAAGCGCTGAACAACCTACGTGATTCTAAAATGTTAGCCTCGGACATTGCAAATGAAGGAAAGACTGTAGAGTTATATATGGAGGAAATGAGTTTACCTGTTAATTGCTTGTTGCACACGGGTGAAATTGTGGTTGCTTCTAAGTAGGGAATCAAGGTATATTACCTTACTCTATTTTGGTACAATCATAATCAGAATCCAATGAAACCTAGCCATGTATGTCGCCATAGTGCTTAATCCTAAGTTCATATTGCGTATAAAGTACAAATGAAACTTATATGACAACTAGTGATGCACTTACTCCTACTTGAAGGGTACCAAAATGTAGTCCTTGTCACTGTTAGTAACCAATCCCCTCGTTATGTAATCTTGGACGAAGGATGCGTTATCGTTGATGGATTGCTCAGAGACCAAGTGTGGGTCGAGAAAACCCACCAGTTCTCACTATCGTCGGACTTGTTGGATTATGGATCTATATATAAGTAATGAGTTATGACATTTATTAGTATTACGTGAATGTACAACTTGATTATACAGTACACTTGCAGTGTCCAGCATCGTACAAGTGAGGCATCGAGTTTGTTGAGGTTGAATAGTAAGAATAAGTCTTCGAATGTCACAACGAAATAGCCCGAGTTGTGGAGGAAATGCGCATCCGTGTATCTCATGATGAATCCACTTTACAGGTTTGGCTTCCTGTACTTTATCGGTTTGGCTTCATGTTGGACTTCTGCATGTATCAGGTATGCAAGGTCCTACAAACCAGTCCAAGGCTAAGTAATTGTGACTCGAGGACCAACAACACTCCAAAAATGAACTTCCATTGCCCAGGAGGTGCCTTAATCTTCTTTGGTTAGGCCTTAGTGCCTCACTTGCGATACATTTTCAGCACAGTCTCCTCGGGAGCCGATGTGCTAGCCTTCTGAAGAGAAACTTGAGGTGGAGTCACAAAGGGTTCTGTTCGATAGGCATGATCGTGTGGAGATCGTGGCACGAAAGAGTATAGGGTGATGTCCCTCTTGGGCCACCAGACGAGTGTATGGACAACATACCCTAGTGTCATGATTTCTCTGTTTGGAGGCCTCTCCAGCAGGACATCATTAATCATGTCTACGTGGACTTTCACAAAACTGATCTCTAGCTGGGCACTAGGCACCAATGTCCCTGCCAAGCATTGATACACCAACCCCTGCCCAGCGTCATCAGGAATGTTGCCAACAACCCTGACTCTATGGATGCACGGCATGGGCCCCTACATAACAATACACGATGAGGTAAGGTATCCACCAGGTCTATCTATGTAGCATTCTAGAGATGTACATTACCTGGATATCGTCGATAGGTAAGTGGACGTCACTATGTTCAGAAAGTGGAGCGAACGCGTAGCTACTCTGATGTTGAGGGGACTAGGTACCGCAATGATGGGGGTGACTTGCGAGTGGTTGTGGACTTCTCACAGTTCTTCCTTTAATGAATCTATCTCTCCTCGAAGTAAGCAGTGATCTCCTGAAGTTTTGTATCAAAGTCTTGTTTCATACATTCCTCGTGCTCGACCTTGGATCTCTTCCTATTCCTATATGCCTCGGAGTTGTTTAGGAATCCGTGTCTCCAAGATATGTAAACCCCTAGGCCTCGTATGCGACCTGGGTGCTCCTTATTTCGCAGGGCCATGGACAGTATATCCCTCTCCCTGACTGCTTGTAAGGAGCTTTCGAAAGATTCGGTAGTGAATGTTTGCTACAAGAGGTAATCATGTTATTTTAGACACCATGAAGTTATGAACCTATTAACAACTAGATAGTTTAACATATCTTAACAACTTCCATTCTAGACTAGAAGCATCATTTTAATTTTTTTGCTTTACTTATCTTTGTTCCTTTTTAAATTTGGATGGACCTTAAAAAACAATGCCTATAAGGGGTAGAAATTATAGCACTTCATGCCAGCCCTTTTTTCGTCCACCAAGAATATCATTGATCAAATCTATGATTCACTAGTATATATCCACCAAGAATACCATTGAGTAATATACCTCCACCAATAATTCACTAGTATATATCCACCAAGAATACCATTGATTCACTAGCCCTTTTTTCCTTCAATCTTTTCTATTATCTACCACTAACTAATTCACCAGTATACCTCCACCAAGAATATCATTGATCAAATCTATGATTCACTAGTATATATCCACCAAGAATACCATTGATCAAGTTTATACTCCAAGAATGGTTATCATACCTCCAAATTCCCAAAATTCAATTGACTCATCTAGTAATCGATTCTATTAATCCCAATATTATCAACATCTTCCAAGAATTCATATTAGTTATCAATGTCGTAATCCAGCAATTATCTTCACACTCCCTAATTCTCCAAAAATCTTTTAAATCATCTATCTAACTTATATACTCATTTAGACTCCACCAATTTATTTCTCCCAGAATCCACACTATCATTTTCTTTTCATGATCGACATGAGTCCACCAATATCTTTATGTTTTTACTACAAACATCTATCTCCTCTACTCATGATTCTATTTATTCCTCCTTGTATTGTATTTTGTAAGAAGGGAAAACATTTTATTTTTGAAATATGATACATAAAAATTTCCTGAGACCTAGCAGTTTTGAACAAAAACATAATGTGTAGAGTATGCAATAATAATAGCGATCCAGATTCCATCCACCGTTACATGGCATCTGCACCATATAGCATCTTTCAGCGTTATAGCCACTTAACTTACCACTGGGATGACACCCAGGACAATTCAAATCAGGGCTTTCCACTGCCCTCCACTTTTCCATTCCCACCCACAAGGTTGTTTTTAAAACAGAACTATATCTGATTAAGTTCCCATGTCCGCCCTTGACCGTGGGCACGGCTATTCGAATAGTTTTGACTCTGCAGAGTTTGTACACTTTCACCACAAGAGACAATCAACTCATTGCCCCACACGATTCCTTAGACGTGTGGTTGAGGAGGCCATCACAGTGACTTTTCAAAGTATTTAGTCCCTTTTGTCATCTCACTTTATGTGCTTCTCCCACTTGCGGTGGGTCCCATCTATGCATGGGATGTTCCCCATAGTTACTAACGCAGCCGGGCTCCACTTCCCGCAACACTTAGAATAGCTGAGAAACTTCACCCTCCACTCGGTGTCCCTTTAGGCCTCCCCTTGCCCTTGTGTATCCACTTCCATCCACTACCGGTGAGATGAGTCCGGGGATTTTGATAAATTTACTTAGCCAAGTTGTACTTTACAGATTTGTGGTTGTACTGTTTTACACAGGAGGTCATGACAAAATTCAGTCCTTAGTGGTATCTAGGCGGTCTACCACTACCCACTTTGTGCTTCTACTGCACCACACACTCACACCATCGAACCATCCGCCCAGATATTTAAGCAAGCTGGGGTTTTTGGGATCATAAAATAATCATGTCCAAATATATACCAGTCATTCCCACCATGACTGTCCAAACCAGTTTCTCATGATTAAAAATGACGATGATGTTTGGGGCATTTCAGCGCCCCGTGTATCTATGCAGTGCTAAGCATAGCGTATAATTACGGACTTACTTTTGAAAAGTTACCGTTATAATTTTGCTAGGGTGACAAGGTTGACATATTCAAGTATTCCAAAGGAGGTGTAATATTATTCAAGGCAAACAATGGGCATAAAACTAGAATCTTAAATTAAACATGTATTTGCATATTAAATAACAGCATGCAATTTAATAATTTAAACCAAAGTAAATTTGCAGAAAATGTAGGTTCAACATGATCAAAGTATTGACTCGCCTTGCGTGGTTTACCGCGGTCTTAAGCTCACACAATGCTTTCTCATGAGCTTTTGGGTCTCTATCTTCACTTCGGGCTTGATCTCGCTTGATCCACTGAATCTTCACGACTCCCAATTTCTAATTACGTGACAAATGACTGAATCCAAATAAAAGCAAATAACTCAAAAGATCCAAATAAATCCGAATAAACTCAATTTAGTTTTATTATAAGTTAATGGGTGATTTGGGTTATTTGAGGTAAGGTCGATGGTAGAATACGAAGACGTGACCTTTTTATTAATAATTTCTTTTATTATTTTGGTATTTATCAAAGAAGTTCCATGAGCTAGGTTAAACCTATGAATTGGTGTATTTTGTCGAGTGCTAATATTCAAGGCATACCTTATATACGTGATGTATAAATTCTTTAGCTTTCCAATTTTAATCTTAGAGTCTGAGTTTATAGCATCCTGTGGTATAGTATTTTTTGTACCTTTTTAATTTGAGTGCCCTCGGAAATTACTGATACTGATATTTTATCCTTTTGTAAATCAAGTCTCATACACCTGATTATATTCTGTTGTTATTATTATTAATTAAAGCTACCATTTAAAACTTCATGGTTGGCAGTGTAATAGTGTCTATGTTATTAATAGGGCATATATTAAGTACAAAAGTTTTACTAATATTACATATCATCCCCATTTTCTTAGTTATTTTAGTGTGTGTGTCTATATATATATATATATATATATTCTATCTAAAAGCATTCTAATTTAGGTGGGCACTTTATCCACATACTCTTAATATTTTGTTTAATTCATGCCCCTTGACTGGATATTTTTCACCGTGGAAGCCTTTGATTGTTGTTTTGTAAATTTGGAGTTATGTTTCTGCCACTACTTCTAATTAAACCTCTGTTTTAGCTTTCATTCCATTTAATTATTTAAACTGTCCTCACTTATTTCCCTTAATATCTTGTTTGTTCATAGTCTTGTAATTCTATGTTTGTTATATAAATTTCCAGTGACCCCAAATTAACCATCTTAGCTCCCTTAAACTTAACTTGGATGTGTACACACACACACACATACATACATACGTTATTTAGGATCCTTATTAAATTTGGACATTACACAAAGATCACATTTTATAAAATGCCTCTAATTGATAATTGGGTCTAATTAAATATTCAAGCTATGGTAATTGCTCATAAGATAAATAACCAGATATTACATCTTATTTTATTCCGATTTTATATCCAAATAAACTTTATTAGTGTTCCTAGATTATTCCCAAATTTTCCTGATTTTTATTAGTTACCATGAGCTACAGAAAATGAAATAAACAAAAAATGAAAAGGGTGCAGGCTCACGGGTCGAACCGGGGACCTGAGGGCTCTCTGTGCTCAGCGCTGGCTCGGCTAGCCAGTTGGGTTGTGGGTGTTTCCTGATGGAAACGGACGACTGGAGCAAATGAGTGAGTAACCAGGGGGGCAGAACAGAGGAGATCGGGGCGGCGGTGCCGGCGGCGAGGGGTGGCCGGAGAGGTACGGGGAAGTGCTGAAATGGAACACCGGAGTTGAGGGGGTGCCAAAGGTGGTGGTGTCGGAGACCGGAAAGAACCGAGGCGGACCGGCGGCGAGCAGCGGTGGCGACTCGGGAGGAGCTTCGGCGCCGGCGAAGTACAACCCACGGGAAGCGCGGGGCAGGCCGGGAATAGGATTGCGACGTCGCGGGGATGGTGTGGAGAGCGGGAATTGGGTTTTTATGGCAGAAATAGGCGAGAATCGATGTGGCCGGAGTTGGTGGAGATGGGGGCGCCGGTGAGCTACACGCAGTGAGCGTCCAATCGAGCTGCAGGAGAGGGAGCGGAGAGCTTGGGGAAGCTTTTGGAGTGCTTGGTGGCTTTTATAGGTGCGCGGGCGACGCTAGCATTGGGAGGCCGCCCAATTGGTCATGTCGGCAAGCGGCGGGAGCAGGCGGCGGTGGCAGGCGGCGGAAGATCTAGGGAAGAGAGTTGGCATGATGGCATGCTCTGGCGCCACGCGTGCTGAGCGGAGGGAGATGGCGTGCGCGCGGCGTGATGCGACGGAGCGAGCGGCAGAGAAAAAGAGGCGGGTGGCAGGGCCAGGGTGGCGTGGACAGGGGCGGCGGCGACCTTCGGTTCGAACGCGGGTGTCCGCTGGTCCGAGCGTGGGAAGAGGCGGGCTGGGCTACGGGGCGAGCGCACGAGCTACGGCCCGGGGAGGGAGAGAGAGCAAGAGAGGTGGCTCGGGGGGAAAGAAAGAAGAAGAATAGTGGAAGGGAAGCGGGGCCACTCGGGCAGGGAGAGATGCTGGGCCGGCTATGGGAATAGAGCGGGGAAGATTGGGGGCTGGGCCGGGTCAGTTGGCCAACCTGACCTCCACTATATATTTATTTTTTTCCTACTGTTGCTATTATTATGACTATTATTATACCTATGTATGTATTTATATTTTTTTCTCCTATTTAATTGTGTATCTATGTGTATATATTTCCTTTATGTCTAATTATTATACATATACATTTTTATGTTTTTGCCCATTTTGCTAAGCCCTTTGTATACCTTTTTGCATAAGATTTATATATATATTTTGATGCCCTATTTCAACACTTTGTCATTATCAAATTTTTTTATATTTTAATTCAAGTGTCTCCCTTTTTTTGGATCATCTTTTCATATTCAAATTTAAAATTTTAATTCTCTATTATTTGAACATGTTTATTCCTTTCTTGAACTTCTTAATTTTTGGAACCTCAACCAAATTTCCAGATGTATATCATAAACTCTAAATTCAAATAAAATGTATTGCAAAAATAATTCAAAAGCTCCATATTTTTCAAATTTAAATTTTCAGGATATTACAGATGATGAAGCAAATCCATACTTTCGGCTGGAGTTAGAGGCGATAGGGAGGAGAGATGCTCAAACCGGTTGGGGGCGATGGCGGATCCGGCCGGGGATGACGACGGATCCAGCTGGGGGTGACGGCGGTTCCGGCTGGGGGTGACGGCGAGGTTGTCGATCCAACTAGGGGCGACAATGAGGTTGTCGATTCGGCTGGGGAAGATGTGGAAAGTTGGATTCGGCTAGGTGTCGTGAGATGAGGTGGCGAAAGAATGCAGCTGAGCAAGTGAATGAGGGCACAAACCCTAGCGGGGCACTACTTATATGATGAACTATCATAGACGATTCTTTAAAATAACCATTTATGATATACTTATCATAGACGGTTCCATACTGCAACCGTCTGTGATATAAACCACATCACAGACGATTCCATAATACAACCAGCTGTGACATAAACATCATAGATAGTTCCATTATAGAATCGTCTGTGATATTTACCACATCACAGACCGTTCTATTATGGAACCATTTGTGGTACTTATATCACAGACGGTTCTTTAAAAGAACCGTCTATGATAGTACAACAAATCCTATTTTTTGGGTAGCCTCAGGAAGTGCTAGCCATGCCCTATAAAAAAGCAAGCATATACAATCACAGATGTAATTATTTCTTAATTACTAAATTAGTTACAATAGAATAATTTCTTAATTACATACCGAGTTTCTTATAATTACATTGGAATAATTTTCAAATAGATGTTCGCCGTGTGGGATCATTACACTTGGCTATTTCCTTTCAAATAAATCCCTTCACGATGGTCGACACTCATATAGCTTGCTTCATGGCTTGGTTCTTCCTCGAGCCTAACACTGTCTCTGAATGGAAGCAACTCGTCAAATTAATTGTACTCTTCCTCATCCACGATATTCTCAACTCCAATAATCCTTCTTTTTCTATGAAGAACTACGTGGCACTTCTTATTTTTCCGGGTGGTTACATAAAAAATTTGAACAACTTGCCTCGCGAGTACGAATAGTTCATCTTTGTATCCTACGCGTTCGAGATCCATAGTAGTGATGCCGTACTTGTGAATCTTTACACCCTGTAGGAATTGGACCCAACGGCACCGAAATAGAGGGATCTTAAAAATTATGTAATCAAACATTCAAATCTCCTCTACAAGCACATAGTAGGAGCTTGGGCCAGCGGTACTGAACTGCTCATCACGAAATGCATCTACGCAGACACCTGAGTTTAGGACTGTGCTTTTTCTGTCTTGATCTATTGTATAAAATGTGTACCCATTAATGTCGTATTCTTGCTATATCACAATTGTAAATTTTGGCTCTTTTGTGACGGAGCGATGCAGCCGCTTCAGTGGCGGTGATGATATGGAAGGGGACGGGGAGGGATTCGATGGCATCTTCCGGGAGAGGGTCGATGGCGTCAGGCTAGGGTAGCGGTGTCTGGGAGGAGATCTGGACAAAGGGACAAGAGCTCCTGCCATCAAGCCTTCCCTTCCGCTAGGCCACCATTGCCCTCAACGGTGAGTGGCCATTGTTGCTGGGCCATCGTCGGCCTCACCATCACCTAGTCGCTCGTTCTCCAGATTTGGATGGAGGGGAGCAGATCTGCTGGCCCGTTTATGGTGTCGTTCGCGGGGAGGGAGGGGCAGAGGACGACGATGGCATGGGTGGCCTAGGGGAGCCAGTTGGGGGCAGTGGCTCCAGACGCTTTCGGCAACGACCACCGGACGACGTTGGGAGGCAGTGGCTCCCTAGGGAAGGGGAATGAGAGTTGGGAGCTAGAGAGAGTGAGAGCTGAGAGGGGATGAGAGAATGATGGAGAGAGAAAAGGGATGTGAAAGGCTATTATGCGGTGGCATTTGCTAGGTAATTTTCATCAACGTTTGGTGGTAATGTTCCAACTTCAACCTCCAAAAGCCAAGAATGCACCTGTCCCCTAGCTTTTTTTGCTTTAATTCATTACCTCAAAAGCAAGCTTTTAGTTTATCCCTAAAGTTGCTTATTAGCTAGCCCATTTTGTGGCTTTTTTGGCTTTTTAGAAGCAAAAACCAGCTTTAAGCCCTCAAACACGGTCGTAATCCAGCTGTAGCTTCTTCGAAAAGCCGCTACAAAAGCGCAGTGTTTGGGACGCTTCCATCTTCTTGAAGCACAAGTCGCGTCGCACGTGGCTGCCTCATTCAGGTCAAGTCCATGCATCTGAGGCGAGGGCTGAGCATACCTCAGATGGCAAGTGTCCTGCAGTCGAATGTCTCGCGTCTCACCTGAATAATTTAGTTGGAACATACACGAGTATTTGTTGCCTGATAAATGGCATGTACCTATGCTACGTGGGGTCTTAAAGGTTCACGATCTATGATAATTCATAGATGTGTGCATCTACATTGTACCTAAAAAAATCAAGGCAGGTGAGGGCCGACCGTAGCTCAGATGGCAGGTGGAGTCATCGAGCTCCCTGTCAGCTAGAGTTTGATCCTCAAGGTTGAACATCTCGCACCTCACCTTAGTAATTTAATTAGGTACATATATGCGTGTGTGTTGAGTGGTAGATGCGTGTGTGTATGTGTGTGGAGTGTGCGCCTGTGTTGTACCTAAAAAAACTCAAGTGAGGGCCGAGCATAGCTCGGATGGCAAGTGGAGTCGTTGAGCTTCTGTCCGTCAGAGTTCAATCTTCATGGTCGAACATCTTACGTCTCACCTAAGTAATACATGTGCGCGCGTGTGGCACACTGTGAGGTGTGGGCGGAGTGTGAATCTGCGTGTCCGTTTAGGCCTGCAGGCTGTGCTTGGCATGGCTTGTCTCGCTCGTTTGGCCCGCCGTGCAGTCCCGGATCCTACCTTGCTGAGGAAAGCGGCCTGTGGAATCTTGTGGGGCGAATCGGCCGTGCCGTGCCGAGCCGTCCACCCTCTGAGTTTGAAGTTTGAATCGCACCTCGGCAGAGCGGACGACAGAGGTAGCCCGTGCTGCACAGCTTTGGGCCAGCTTCCGGCTCTTTTGAACTTAAATTAAGTTTATATCTGTACTGTCTTTAAATAATGCTCTTTTAAGATGGATCAATAAGAAAATTATAGTAAAAAATATACTGAGTTTAGCTGTACTGATCAAAATCACATGCGGATATTTCTCTCTGCGTACTGCCTCCCGCGAACAGCTAGAATTCAAATATTTAAGCCATCAGTCCAAAAGAACCCACCTCTTTTTAACTTATGATTTATAGCTTTCTTCAAGCAAATAAATAGGACAGTTTTTCTTTATCGTTTTGAAACGGTTTATCGGGACAGATTTTAAGTAGCTTATCAGCTTATCGACATTTAGTTCACACGTACAAATATTCATATTAGAGCTAAAAACTATCAACCGTAGCCATAAATCATTGGCTCACGTGGTGCGCTGCCTAAGGGCCTGTTTGGTTGGTGCCTAAGCTTGCCATGTCTAAGCTTAGGCAATGTGTGGCTGCCACAGAAAGTGTGGCTAACAAAATCGAAGCCACACTTGTGGCAAAGTTTGGCAAGAAACTGAGTCTATGACGTGTGAGGCCGGGTGCTAAGAAAGTGTGGCATGCCACAGTTGCGTCAGTGAACCAAACAGCTACCAAAAAACTATGGCACGTCTAACTTGTGGTAGGCAACTTCTGGTCATGAACCAAACACAGGCCCGGCCCTGAGGGGGGGGCGAGCGGGGCGGCCGCACCGGGCCCCCAAAATTCAGGGGCCCCCGATGGCCCAATTCTCCATATACATAGTATATATACTATGTATACAGTTTGATGAAATTGATTGTGATGAAGCAGTTTTGCAAGCTGAGAAGGAATTTGAAGTTAATTATTTTTTTTTGTTATGGTTGATATGGCAATCAATTCATTGAAAAGTAGATTTCAAGAACTCCAAACATTCGGAAGTATATTTGGATTTTTAATGAGTTCAACAACATTGAAGTCATTGGATCGAACTGAATTAAAAGAATGTTATATAAAATTTGCAGAAACTTTCTCTCTAGATGGTTCATCTGATGTTGAGTTAAATGATCTAATTTCTGAGTTAAGTGTTATGCAATTGACTTTATTAGATAAACCAATGTCTGCTATGGAGATCTTTGAGTTTGTCATAGAAGCGGATTGTTATCCTAATATTTCTATTGCTTATCGGATTTTATTTACTATGCCTGTGACTGTGGCATCAGCTGAAAGAAACTTTTCAAAGTTGAAATTGTTGAAGAATCATTTAAGGTCAACAATGTCTCAAGAGAGGTTAAACGGTTTGGCAACTTTATGTATTGAGAAGAAATTATTGGATGAGATTGATATCAATACCATCATCAATGACTTCGCATCTAGAAATGTTAGAAGAAATTTTTAAGATAATATCTATAAACTCTTTGATATGAATTTTTCTTTAATACATAACGCATTTTAAGTGTTTGTTGGTAAATTTAGATACATATATATATATATATGTGTATGTAGATTTATATTTAGATATTTATACTAGGTCCCTTATTTCTAATTTCGCCCTGGATCCCTAAAATCTTAGGACCGGCCCTGGGTCAAACAGGCCCTAAGTCCGAGGTGCCCATGCATGCGAAGCAACTCCATAGGTGCATCAGATTTTTTTTTTTCATATTCCAATTCTCAGTTTTACGTGTACAAAGTTCAAAATACCATGATCCAGATGTACTAGAGCTCAAAATCTCATTTCGAGTCTTCTTGACAGCAAAGGATTGAGTGAACAGTTGCATGTATGCACATCCAGATGTACTCTGTAACATCAGCATGCAACTATGCAAGTGACTCATTCCTTGCGAGTCAACAATTTGCATGTCATAGATCTTACCCTGCAGGAACGTCGGCGTCGCGTGAGATATCTCCACGATAACTTAGTAACTTACACAGGGACGCGCGTAACCGGCGAATGAATAGAAAATAATCGCGATTTAGAAATAGTATCCGCACTAACAATGACAGGCTAATTAATTAATTACTTGTTTTGCAGGAGAAAAAAATGAACAATGACAGCAAGACATGCTAGGTTGTAGGTACACTGTATTGGATAATAAGATGAAGAGGTAGAGAAAGAGACGGTCGATTTAGGTGGAAACGGAGCGCGGCAAATTGCAGCACGCCAATTAACTTGCAGCACGCATGAGTGAATGCGACTCCCAGTCTAGAATTATCTTATCTACCTCGCAAAAAAAAAAGAATTATATTATCTATATATATAAATATAGCTATTAACCATAAGCACACGCAGTCGCTGTCATTCCATGCAACGTCGTCCAGATGGCAATGTTAAATCCGAGTCCAACCGACCAAATTAATTTAGGTTTGAATTGAACCACCCGCGATCGATTTCGCGTCCACCGCTGCTTCCTGAACGACTGCGACGTGAATTCGATTCGATCCTAGCTTGGCTACCTGTCGCAAAACGAGACAAACCGTCGGTTAATCAGGTTGTCGCCACATAAACACCGCGTGGGCTCTACTCTGCTCCCCTCTCCCTTCCGTTAGGGTGTGTTTGGTTACTGGGATAGGGTAGAATGAAATGGGATGGTTCCTTTGACTAAGCCTATCCATGTGTTTGGTTTGAGGGATAGGGTGGGATGGAATGGTCCAAAGTGGGATGAGCCTGTGCAAATTTAGAGAATATTCTTCTTAGATGCTGGACCATGTGGTTCCACTTTTTTTGTGGAACCATCTCATCCCATCCCCATCCCATCCCATTCCACTATATCCCAGCAACCAAACACACCCTTAAATAATTCATGGAGCAGTACTTAAATATTTTTCTCTCTAATAAAAATAGCACTAATTTCAAAGCAAATGATGAGATAAATAACATATATCAATTATTAATCATGTTTTAAAAATTATGTAAATCACTATTAGAAAAACATAGAAATACCTCTCAAATTAATATCCTGGAGCGAACCATACAAATAATCAACATAACTAAAAGCAAGAGCAATCATATAATTAGACAATATAAAAGTAAAAGGAGACACAAGATATGAAGAGCGTTGTCGTAGGGGTGGCCCCCACCTAAACCCAGCAGGCCTGGTAGGAGATTACAAGGCCCAGAATAGGCCATGTGTAATGACATAACTGCCCCCAGAGGGGATAACCAGATGTAAGGGTATATCTGTAAAAGCACTCCTCATGTGTATATATATATATGATGAGGAGCCATGGGAAGGCCCAGGCCATTACACTTATCTTCATCACTCTCCACTACCATCTCTCTCTCTGTTTGGTCTGTAGCCACAACAGTTGGCGCCGTCCGTGGGGAGGACGGAGACAAGCCTGAAGACCGAAGGAAAAAGATGGCACCGAAAAAAGCTTCTTCAGCGGCGGTGAAGGGAAAGAAGGTGGTCGGCCCGGAGCACCGTATGAGCACCAGGGCTTCGGCATCGGCAGCGGCGGACGCGGGCGTCGACGCAGGCGTGGTGGCCGAAGACGCCGGCGTTCGCGCGGTGACGACCAACCTCGTCACCGGCACCGCGACGATCGCCCCCGGCACCGGCACCGCGACGACCCGCCCCGTTACCGGCGTCGCGGGGACGGGCCCCGCGGCCGACCCCGCGGTCGACGACGTCGATGCGGGTGCGGCGACAACCGACCCCGCCGACGCAACGGCAGCCGACCTCGCCGCCCCCACGGCAACCCTCGCTGGTGGCGCGGACCGGGTGGTCCGAAGTAGCCACGACGGAACGACCGGCAGCTCGGGACCTCGCGACGTGGTCGTCCCCGCGCCGATCCGCCCGCCGGGAGTACCGGCGACCCCGCCTGCACCGGCGATGGAAAGTGCCCTGCTGACGGCTCTCAACGCGTTCCAGCGGGAGCTGGGGGACCTTCGCGGAGCCGTCAGAGATATACAAGAGGCTCGGAGTCAGCCGGCCGCGCCAGCAATCGCGTCCGAGCCCGCGCCGGAGAGGGCGGACAGTCGCGAAGCCCCCACGTCCAGCCGCGTGCCGCTGCGGCGCGTGGACCCGGAGTCCCCGCTCTCGGCGGGGCTGCAGCAGGCGGCATGGCCCGAAGACTTCAAGTTCCCTAGCGCCATCGACTCGTATAAAGGCGACACGGACCCCCGGGAGTTCGTGCGCGTATACGAAACCGCGATCGAAGCCGCGGGCGGAGACGACACCACGAAGGCAAAGGGACTCCCCCTCGCGCTACAAGGAGTGGCGCTCTCTTGGTTTTTTACCATAGAGCCGGGCTCCATCTACGCGTGGGAGCAGCTCCGCGTCCGCCTCCACAACAACTTCCAAGGAAACTACGTCGACCGGGTCGAGGCGGACCAACTCTTCGCCGTGAAGCAAAAACCCTCGGAGAAGCTCCGGGAGTACTTCAAACGCTTCGCCAAGATTCGGTGTCAAGTGAAGGACGTCAACGAGACCACCATCGTCAATGCAGCCACACAGGGCCTTCGGCCGGGCCCGATGGTCGAATACAATGCGCGGAAGCCAATCAAGACGGTGGCGAAGCTCTTCGACAAGATGGAAGAATATGCCAGGGCGGAGGAAGACGCGCGGCGAAGGCAAGGTGACGACTCCGACACTAACCAGGCCGGAGCCTCGGCAAAAACCGAAGATCCGCCGAAGGGCGGCTCTTCGAAGGGAAAGCGTAAGCAGGAGTCGTCCAGGAACGCGTCCGACCGCAGGGACAACCCGCATAAGGAGTCGTCGGATCAGCCCAAGCGCGGCCAGCAAAGGTCGAGGCGAAACCGGTACGTCCTCGACATCGAAGGCGGGTCCGACGAGGGTGCTCCAGCGGGCCGAGGCGGCCGGGGGCGCCGTGGCCGGGGCCGCGGCAGGGGCCGCGACGATAAGGGTCGTGGAGACTACGACGACCAGCATCAAGGACTGTGGTGCTTGGTCCACGGCCGCGGCAATCATGATACCCGCAACTGCACCTCCATCGCGGCGCTCCGCGACAGCGTCGCTAGGGACAGGAACCCGGAGGCGCGCCCGCCTGCGGTGGCCCACGTCCAATTCCCATACGAGGCCCCCATGCAGGTACAGGCGCAGGGGATGCACGTACAGGCGCAGGGAATGCAACCCCAGGAGGGCACCTTGCGGATCCAAGCTCACGTACAGCAGCCTCGGGAGGGCCTCCTGTCGTTGCAAGCCCCGGACGCAACCTACCGCAGAGTCATTAATGTTATATCCGGCGGCTCTGCGCTGGAATTCGCCTCGGCGCGGCAGCAGAAGGCCTACGCGCGAAGACTACATCATGTGGCGGCATACCCAGCGCAAGCACCGCCGGAATGGGCCCGGCACGAGGTTACATTCACACCTGATGACGCCCAAGGTGTGGACTTCCCTCATCAGGACCCCCTGGTCATCCGGGTCACTATCGCGGGATGCGACGTGGGGCGCGCCTTGGTGGACGGGGGCAGTTCCGCGAACGTATTGTTTGCGGCGGCCTTCGACCAGATGGGGATCCCTCGAAGCCGCCTGGGGCCCTCGGGAATCCCACTGCAGGGCTTCGGGGGACAGCCCCTACGGGCGCTGGGCCAGATCGGCCTTCAAGTCTCCTTCGGCCGAGACGACAATGTGCGGACCGAAGATGCCACCTTCGACGTGGTCGACCTCCCGTATCCCTACAATGCCATTCTGGGGCGCCCAATCCTCAACTCCTTCGGCGTGGTACCACATCATGGATATCTGTGCGTGAAGATCCCAGGCCCCAGGACCATCATCACCGTCCGAGGCGACCAGGATATGGCTCGGCGCATCGAGCCAGGCACCAGATGCCCGCGTCGCGAAGCCCAGCGACGCCCTTAGAGCCGACGTCGCAGCGCGGAGGTCCGTGGGGTCATCCATAGGCGCCTGCGCGGGCCCTGCAGATGTCTCGCGACTAGAGGCTGTGGCCGCACCAAGGGCAAACGGTCAGTATATTCACCTTTTGTAGTTGCTCACCCGCGCAAACGGGGATATAATGACGATCGCCGTTTGCCGTTAGTTTTTCTTCGTTACATGCAAGCACGCGGTGAGGGCGCGCGCTGGCTTGGCCAACACGCGCGCCCTCGCCGTACAAACCAAAGATGCACGTTCGCGTGTGCACTCGCCGTCGCCAAGGTGACGGGACTGAGTATAAACCAAAGACGCACGTTCGCGTGTGCACTCGCCGTCACCAGGGAGGGCGGGACTGAGTATGAACCAAAGACGCACGTTCGCGTGTGCACTCGCCGTCGCCAAGGAGGGCGGGACTGAGTATAAACCAAAGACGCACGTTCGCGTGTGCACTCGCCGTCGCCAGGGAGGGCGGGACCGAGTATAAACCAAAGACGCACGTTCGCATGTGCACTCGCCGTCGCCAAGGTGACGGGACTGAGTATAAACAAAATACGCACCGGGGGGACGCCCTCGCGCGCGCAAGTCTCCGGACTATAAAGAAGACGTAGCGTCGAGCCTAGCTCCGCACGCAATAGTCCACGGACTCTAAAGAAGACGTAGCGTCGAGCCTAGCTCCGCACGCAATAGTCCACGGACTCTAAATAAGACGTAGCGTCGAGCCTAGCTCCGCACGCGCGAGTCTCCGGACTATAAAGAAGACGTAGCGTCGAGCCTAGCTCCGCACGCAATAGTCCACGGACTCTAAATAAGACGTAGCGTCGAGCCTAGCTCCGCACGCGCGAGTCTCTGGACTATAAAGGAGACGTAGCGTCGAGCCTAGCTCCGCACGCGCGAGTCTCCGGACTATAAAGAAGACGTAGCGTCGAGCCTAGCTCCGCACGCAATAGTCCACGGACTCTAAATAAGACGTAGCGTCGAGCCTAGCTCCGCACGCGCGAGTCTCCGGACTATAAAGAAGACGTAGCGTCGAGCCTAGCTCCGCACGCAATAGTCCACGGACTCTAAATAAGACGTAGCGTCGAGCCTAGCTCCGCACGCGCGAGTCTCCGGACTATAAAGAAGACGTAGCGTCGAGCCTTGCTCCGCACGCAATAGTCCACGGACTCTAAATAAGCCGTAGCGTCGAGCCTAGCTCCGCACGCGCGAGTCTCCGGACTATAAAGAAGACGTAGCGTCGAGCCTAGCTCCGCACGCAATAGTCCACGGACTCTAAATAAGACGTAGCGTCGAGCCTAGCTCCGCACGCGCGAGTCTCCGGACTATAAAGAAGACGTAGCGTCGAGCCTAGCTCCGCACGCAATAGTCCACGGACTCTAAATAAGACGTAGCGTCGAGCCTAGCTCCGCACGCGCGAGTCTCCGGACTATAAAGAAGACGTAGCGTCGAGCCTAGCTCCGCACGCAATAGTCCACGGACTCTAAATAAGACGTAGCGTCGAGCCTAGCTCCGCACGCGCGAGTCTCCGGACTATAAAGAAGACGTAGCGTCGAGCCTAGCTCCGCACGCAATAGTCCACGGACTCTAAATAAGACGTAGCGTCGAGCCTAGCTCCGCACGCGCGAGTCTCCGGACTATAAAGAAGACGTAGCGTCGAGCCTAGCTCCGCACGCAATAGTCCACGGACTCTAAATAAGCCATAGCGTCGAGCCTAGCTCCGCACGCGCGAGTCTCCGGACTATAAAGAAGACGTAGCGTCGAGCCTAGCTCCGCATTCTAAATGAGCCGTAGCGTCGAGCCTAGCTCCGCACGCGCGAGTCTCCGGACTATAAAGAAGACGTAGTGTCGAGCCTAGCTCCACACGCAATAGTCTACGGACTCTAAATACGACGTAGCGTCGAGCCCTGCCTCCGCACGCGTGAGTCTCCGGACTATAAAGCAAGGCAAACTGCGGAGGTCCGCCTCCGCATACATCAGTCGGCGGACTGTCCGTTCTACGGAACCCTGGCGCATCTACGTCGCCAACGGCGGCATCAACACAGCGCACATCTTAAAACGCCCGGAGGTCTGCTTACCGGGAGAATCACATGTACAAAGGTCCGCCAACATCCCGGCTGCTCTAAGCCGCTACCCCGCGGGTTCGTCCTTAACACGAGCTAAAGTTGGGGCCTCGCTCGAAGAAGGCCGGCTCGCCCAAAAGTCGAGCGACTCTTCGGCCCTTTGCCACCGTCGAAGGCGCCGTCGGGTTGAAAGGTCGGCTGCCCGAAGCCGGCCCCAGCAGGGAAGCTGCCCGGGATATCGGTAAAAATCAGCATGCATGCAGAAAGTGTGCGCTTTATTAGCAAAGACAAGGGACAGTACAACGCACGCCTACACTAGGCGCCGCGGCATCAGACCTGCGGGTTCCCGGCGCCTTCGGAGGGCCCAGCGCCGCCATCACCGCGTCGAGGGACCCCATCCAGAAATTGGCCGAGGCTCCCCGTCCCGTAGAGCGACTTCTGGAGCTCAATTCGTACAGCTTCGGCCCCGACGGGATCCCAGATCCGGTCGCAGAAGGGCCCAAGGGCACGGCGAGTGGAGCGGATGGCGCCCGACATTACTCCGGCCCCGCCAGGCATCTCCAGCTGGGGGTCATTTAGCCCGGCGACATGCGTACAGCCGCGGTGCTGGAGGAGCGCGCACACCAAGCAGGCCGAAGTGTACGCGCAGTGGGTGCCGAAGGACGTTGCCGCGTCGCGCGCGATGTTGGCGGCATCCCCGACCCAGCGGAGCATCCGAGACAGCTCCTCCGGACCGAAGGCGTGTCCAGGCACCTTCGCCACCAGCCCTTGAAGATGGCTCTCCAGCGCTTGCATGGCGTCCCAGGCAACCACCGAGGCGTCGCCCAGCGTCCGGTTGCGCTCCGCTAGAGTCAAGGCAAGTTCGCCTTTCTCCTTCTCTAGCGCGGCGACTTGCTCCAGGAGCCCGTCCCGCTCCGCCGCGAACTTTTCATCAGCAGCTGCTGCGGCTGATTCCTGCGCCGACGCAACAAGCCCCTCGGCGTGCGCCCTCGCTTCGGCGCATTCCGCTTCCAGCTGGCGGATGCGGGCGTCCTGGGCAGAGCGGGCGCCAGAGGCTTCGCGCAGCTCCCCCTCGGCGGCCCGCAGCCTATCCTCGAGCGCTTTTTGGCTACGAGCATAGGCCGCTTGCAGGGCCTGCCCCAGCACGAGTGTCTGTAGAAGGGAAAAGACTTAGCAAACTCAGCTAACTCGGGCGTGGTCGCATGAGTACTTACCCTCACCCCAGACACCTCGAAAGCGTCCTCGAGGCGCCCCGCACCGTAGGCCTGCAGCATTTGCGGGTCGACGCTCGTGGCCGCGTCATTCACAATCCCGCGCCATGACCTCAGCGTCTCCGGAGGCGGCACGAAGTCCGCAGGGTTCACGGGCTCGGAGGCCCCGGGTTCCGTCGGATGCTCCCCCTCCGGAATGAGCAACGCTGCGCATAAGCATACGGGTGACCACTCCAAGACATAAAGGCATACACCAGAGTAAACTCCGCCACCTTACCTTCGGTAGCCGAAGGAATGGTTCCGCCGCGGACGGAAGCCTCCGCGCCCGGGGAGGCCGGCGGCTGTCCCCGCGCGATGGACAGCGTCGTCAGGGGGGCGGAAGGTGCATACGCCGCAGGGCCCCCGGCGCTTGCGCGGGCGTCCCACAGGCTTCTGATGCCCGTGGCCACGACAAATCCCCGCGGCGTCCGGTGGAGCTCCGGCCGCACGTACGGCCGTTTAGCCGGGGCAACCCGCAGCGGCACTGCCCCCGCAGCCGCGGTTGGCGAAGCCCCCGTCGCTGCCACGCCCGGGGGCGAAAGTTCCATGGTGGCGGGAGCCGCGGGGGGCACCTCGGTTTCTGTTGCCGTCGGTAAAGGCAGCACAGCTTCATGCGCCCCCGCAGGAGGCGCCACCGGCACCACAGCGGCTATGGCCGAAGGCTCCACCTCGACATTGCTAGCCTGCACGAGTTCCGCCTCGATGACTTCGGCGGGCGGCGAGGCTTCCCTCCTTCGGCCGCTCGCGGCAAACCCGCCGTCCGGGGCGCTCGCCGAAGATACCTCGCCTTCGACATCTGCGCCGCCCAAACCGGAGTCGGCATACCTCGCCGAGTCCGACTCCGCGTCCGCCGTGCCCTCGGAAATACTAGCGGCAGGCGCCCCGCCGCGCCCCCTCTTCCGAGACAAGGCCTTCTTCTTCTTCTCCTCCTTCGCTCCACCGTCGTCCGGAGCGACACGGTCCGGCGCAGCAAGGCCCAGAGCCTCGCACACGCGGTTGATCCGCCCCAGACCCGCCTCGGCAACAGCCGCCGCACGCTGCTTATGCTCCCTGCCGGTGTACGGCCCCAGGAACACGCGCGCGGCTTGCTCTGCCTCCTTTAAGGGAATCCCTGAAACAAAGGAGAAGATCATCAGCATACAGCGCATTCGGCGTTGGCAAAGTACAGACATCAGCGAGGCTTACGCAGATCGCTGGGCGCTGGCAGCAAGCAGACCGAGGGCAAGACATTGTCGTCTCGACGCCTCTCGGCGGCGAGACACCAGTCGCGGGCAAGCGGTGCCACGCCGTACATCACGAACTCTTCGGCGAGGTCGCGCATGTTGAAGCGGGCGGCCAAGCCTACGAGCCGTCGGACCCTCTGCTTGTCCTCATCGTCGAGCGTTCGGCCGGGCGAGGGCTTGAACGCGATGGGTCGGCCTGTGCACTCAAGGCCGCTCCCGCTCTCCACGCGGTGGTAGAACCACCGCTTCATCCAGTAAGACTCCCACTTCCCGCGAGTTGAGTTCGCGGGGAAGAGCTTCTTGCACGACGGGCGAAGGATGAAGGTGGCGCTGCCGAAGCTCGACACCGTCCCGTCCTTCCGGTCCTTGGGCTGGTGCCGTGCCTCGTGCAGGTAGGCAAACAGCGAAGCGCTGGGCCAACACGCTCCCGAGCGCAAGGCCCAGCTATACACCGCGAGCCGGGCCACGACGTTCGGAGTCAGTTGCGCCAGCTCCAGCCCGAAGGTCCGCAGCGCGTCGCCCACAACATCCGTCGCTGGGATGCGGAGCCCCGCGTCAAAAAAGGCGACGAACACGACCGCCTCCGATCTCTCGGGATGCGGTTCCGTCTCGTTGGCGGCAGGCAGTCGTACATCCTGGCGCTCGGACAACTTCCCAGCGCGCAGAAGCCCCTGGATCGTCTTCTCAGTCACGAGCGAGGGGCCCAGCTCGCCGGAGAACGTGCCTCCCTCCTCCACCGCCAGCCGCTCCCTGTCAGCCGCCGCCGGGTCGCGCTCTTCGAGCGCGTATTTCACCTTTAGCTGCGCGGGTCGCCGACGAACGGCAGAGCCACCAGCCATCTGGCCGTGCGCGCCACTGGAAGCCATCGCTTTCCGCGGAAAGGTCGCAGCGGTGAGCGTAGCGCGAAGATGTGGAAGGCAGAGCAGACAGGAAAGAGGGCGTAAAGGTGCGGGGACGCTGTTACGGGGGGGCTATTTCAAGCCACCTCGCCCATGCCGCCGCTACCGAAGCGTCGCAACGGTCCGTGTGCCGGATGCAACCGCAGCGGTGTAACGGCCCGCCCCACACGATTCCCCGTGATTAAAAGCGAAGGGTCGCGAAGGCCCGCGTACGAGACGCAACCGCAGTCGTACAAGCGCCCATCTAGCGCAGCCCCCCGCCCACCACTGGAAGGACGCGGCTCACAGGCGCCAAGGGCCGTCACAACAGCTCCGACACGTGCCATCCACTACCCGCCCCGTGTCCCCCTTGCCTAGGGAAGAGGCGAGCGGCTGCAAACACGCAACCGTCCACATCCTACCACCCACCAGTCATAGGCCGCCGCGTGCCCCGGACGCGCCAGGTCGCAGAGTACGGAAACCTAACCCTGGCAGATCAGGGGGCGGCGCGATTCCAGGAGTCTTTATAGCGCAGGACCGCATCACAAGGCCCCAAGTCACCGCTCAGCGGCAGGGTTCGCGGGGCTTAGGCGCCAGCTTCGCTGCCACCCGTTCGAAGGGTAGGGGGCGGAGCGCGCGCGTCTACCTCGACTAGGCGCCAGCTTCGCCGCCACCCGTTCGAAGGGTAGGGGACGGAGCGCGCGCGTCTACGTCGACTTAGGCGCCAGCTTCGCTGCCACCCGTTCGCAGGGTAGGGGACGGAGCGCGCGCGTCTACCTCGACTAGGCGCCAACTTCGCTGCCACCCGTTCGAAGGGTAGGGGACGGAGCGCGCGCGTCTACCTTGACTAGGCGCCAGCTTCGCCGCCACCCGTTCGAAGGGTAGGGGACGGAGCGCGCGCGTCTACGTCGACTTAGGCGCCAGCTTCGCTGCCACCCGTTCGCAGGGTAGGGGACGGAGCGCGCGCGTCTACCTCGACTAGGCGCCAGCTTCGCGGCCACCCGTTCGAAGGGTAGGGGACGGAGCGCGCGCGTCTACGTCGACTTAGGCGCCAGCTTCGCTACCACCCGTTCGCAGGGTAGGGGACGGAGCGCGCGCGTCTACCTCGACTAGGCGCCAGCTTCGCGGCCACCCGTTCGAAGGGTAGGGGACGGAGCGCGCGCGTCTACCTCGACTAGGCGCCAGCTTCGCCCCCACCCGTTCGAAGGGTAGGGGACGGAGCGCGCGCGTCTACATCGACTTAGGCGCCAGCTTCGCTGCCACCCGTTCGCAGGGTAGGGGACGGAGCGCGCGCGCCTACTTCGACTAGGCGCCAGCTTCGCCGCCACCCGTTCGAAGGGTAGGGGACGGAGCGCGCGCGTCTACGTCGACTCAGGCGCCAGCTTCGCTGCCACCCGTTCGCAGGGTAGGGGACGGAGCGCGCGCGTCTACCTCGACTAGGCGCCAGCTTCGCTGCCACCCGTTCGAAGGGTAGGGGACGGAGCGCGCGCGTCTACGTCGACTAGGCGCCAGCTTCGCTGCCACCCGTTCGAAGGGTAGGGGACGGAGCGCGTGCGTCTACGCCGACTAGGCGCCAGCTTCGCTGCCACCCGTTCGAAGGGTAGGGGACGGAGCGCGCGCGTCTACCTCGACTAGGCGCCAGCTTCGCTGCCACCCGTTCGAAGGGTAGGGGACGGAGCGCGCGCGTTTACCTCGACTTCGGCGCCAGCCGAGAACGGAGAACAGCACATACGACCACCATAACTCGAACAGGCAAAGGTCAAATGTTGCGGCAAGGGCAGACATGATCTCATAGGCAGATATGAATCGCCACACCAGCATATGCCCGTTCGCACGAGCAGAGCATACGGACGACTCCATATCTGTCTACGAGAGCAAGTCAGGCCTTGCCATCTCTGCATCAAGCGGGGAAGCACTTCTACAAACGGGACGTATTTCGTTCACCGGCGCGCGCAGGCATTGACGCCGGTCGACGCAGTCATCAAACACAGGTGCACAAGACTTTTCCTACGTATGAGAAGTTAACCATGAACAGGTACGGGATGTGCAGCAAGGATGTCTACGGAGCGGCCCCGGGCGCCAGCATATTTATACTCAGCCTCGCTAGGCGACGAGCCGCCAGCAGGGAGGCATGCCAACCGACGGGAGCACAAGCGCAAGGCGTCGGGCGGTGCAGTTACCAGAGGCGCGCAAGAGCAATCGTCCGCACTCCACCGCATGCTATCCGGAAACCGTCGCACACCCCACTTACGAGACGGCACACTGCACGATGCGACAGCCTGCCCCCTAGCAAGCCAACCGTCATTAAAGAACACCCAACCGAGGCGTGCACGACCAGAAGAGCACGCAGCCCCTTCGGCCGCAGCGCAGCCCCGGGTCATGTCTGGACAGGTTCACAGGCCGGGGGACGGAGGGGGCCAAAGGACTCGACGACATGGCTTCGGCCCTGTGAAGCCCTTCACCATGAGAGGCTCCTGTCGTAGGGGTGGCCCCCACCTAAACCCAGCAGGCCTGGTAGGAGATTACAAGGCCCAGAATAGGCCATGTGTAATGACATAACTGCCCCCAGAGGGGATAACCAGATGTAAGGGTATATCTGTAAAAGCACTCCTCATATGTATATATATATGATGAGGAGCCATGGGAAGGCCCAGGCCATTACACTTATCTTCATCACTCTCCACTACCATCTCTCTCTCTGTTTGGTCTGTAGCCACAACAAGCGTAATCCGGCAATCTCTCTATTTCGGTATTCTTCTGCACAAATTACAATAGACCTCTCTAATATTTATAGTCTAAGAGTCTTTTTGTTATGCACCCACATCTTTTTTAGAGATGAAGTCAGAACCACGGGCCTATTGGAACCGCACGGGGGTGCTGACCTATGGCTTTCCTCGAACAAATAAACGGGATGGATTTTTCACAACCGTTTTGAAACAGTTTATCGGGATAGCCTTTTCGAAATGACTTATCGACATATTTGTGATGCGGGGGATTGCCCGATCTTCACGGCGTAGAATCGATGGAGATAATTTGGATTCGTGCAACCTGACGAATGATGGCGCCAACCACTGTTAGAATAGCAACCTGCGACAAAAGAATTCGTTCAACCACACGCTTGTGATCACGTCTACCCAACCACCAAGTAGATGTGTCATCGCTCCGGCAATCACAAGGAAATATAAGAACGATGGGTAGAGAACGCCCAATTCCCTTCTAGGTTGCAATCGTATGCCAAACTCTAGGGAGAACAAGTGTATAGCTTTCTCAAAAATATTATATTGACTTTCTTTGTGGTCTGATTTTTTACAAGGGGTACAAAGATACTTATACCATCCAGTCTCAAGCCACGCACAGACGGCTTGGCCGTATAAAGAATACATCTTGGTCTCAACCAAACGGCAATACACGTACAAAGAAAACTGTAGTAGGGGTGACTCCTACCTAAGCCTATCCGGCCTATTAAGGAATTGTAAGGCCCAATATGATATATGTAATGACATGTATACCCTTATAGAAGATACATGGTTGTAAGGGCAAAACTGTAATTGTGCTTTATGGAGATATATATACACGCCCTACACATGAAGGAGGGGCAAGCATTGTTTATCCATCATAACTACTCCACTACTCTCCTACTTTACTGTTTGGTCAGTAGCCACAACAAAAACCAAGTCTATTTTCTATTTGGTTAGAGACCAAGCAAACTATTGTTTCTAGAAAGACTGGTTCGGACTTGACTTACTAAAAAAATCTAACTAAAAATTACATGGCACGGTTTAATCAGAATAGCGGCACGTAGATCTCAGATCCTTGGAAATTTGATTTCCTGTTGCCGTGGATTGGGTGCTTGTCCAAGTGGAAAGCCAAACAACAGCATATGTAACGTCTCGTGTAGAGCTCCCAATGTCTCCTCACATATAAACCTAAGAATAATTAAAATTTTAGCATTAGGTAGTATTCAGTTTTCATATGAATTAAAATTAAATGTAACTAGGAGTGAATGCACTTGTTGATTAATCTTTTTAGTTCGTGCTCATGTAATCGTTCTAATTGGGATGTCCTCATCATTCTCCCCCTCTTGAAAAGGAGGCGTCCTCGACTCTGATTCTTTCGATCGAAAAAATGGTGACAAATCAGCAATGTTAAACGTGGAACTCACAACATAATCATCGCTTGGAAGCTCTATTTTATATGCATTATCATTAATCTTCTCAAGTACTTTGAATAGACCATCTCCTCGAGGCATTAATTTGGATTTATGCTTGTCTGAAAAGCGTTCTTTGCGTAGATGCACCCAAACCAAGTCACCTGGTTCAAATAACATCTTCTTTCTTGACTTGTTCGCCTTCTCAGCATAGTATCATGTCTTCTTTTCAAATTCTTTTTTAGTCTTGACATGAATTTTCATCACATATTCAGCACATTGTGACGCCTCAATATTAACTTGCTCATGTAGTGGAAGTGGCAGCAAATCAAGTAACGTGATTGGTTTAAAACTATACACTACCTCAAATGGACATAGTTGAGTTGCATCGCCCTATTATATGCAAATTCAATATGCGGTAGACAATCTTCTCACTCTTTTAAATTTTTTTGATCATTGTTCGCAGTAGCATTGAAAGTGTATGGTTCACCACCTCCGTTTGTCCATCGGTTTGTGGGTGACAAGTTGTTGAAAAGAGCAACTTTGTACCAAGCTTGGCCCATAAAGTTTTCCAAAAATAGCTCATGAATTTCACGTCATGGTCTGAAACAATTGTCCTTGGCATGCCATGCAATCTTACGATTTCCCTAAAAAACAAGTCAGTTACATGTGACACATTGTCGCTTTTATGACAAGAAATAAAATGTGTCATTTTAGAGAACCTATCCACAACTACAAAAATTGAATCTCTCCCCGCTTAGTCCTAGGCAATCATAAAATAAAATCCATACTAATATCCTCCCAATGAGCACTTGGAACAGAAAGTGAAGTATATAAACTATGTGGATTAAGTTTAGATTTCGCTTTGTGGCATGTCACACATCGCTGTACAAACCTTTCGACATCACGCTTCATCTTAGGCCAATAAAATTGATCGTTCAACATCATGAATGTATTTTCTCTCCCAAAGTGTCACATCAATCCTCTTGCATGAGATTCCTGCAATAAAAGCAAACGCACGGACGAATTTGGAACGCATAATTTGTTAGCACGAAATAAGAACACATCATGAACATGGAACTTGTCCCGTTCTTTCCCATCTTTGCATTTAGAATATGATTCTAAAATCCACGGTCAAAAGCATATAAATCTTTCAAGCTCCCTAATCCAGATACCTTTACTTCCAATTGATTTAAAAGCACATTCTTCCTAGATAAAGCATCGGCTACCACATTCTCTTTTCCCTTCTTATACTTAACAATATATGGGAAAGTTTCAATAAATTCTACCCACTTAGCATGCCTACAATTTAGTTTAGCTTGGCTTTTCAAATATTTCAAAACTTCATGATCAGAGTGAATAACAAATTCTTTAGGCAAAAAAATAATGTTGTCAAGTTTCAAGTACACACACTAAACCATACAATTCTTTATCATACACAAGATAGTTCAACTGAGCACCTCCTAGTTTCTCATTAAAGTATGCTACTGGTTTTCCATCTTTCATTAAAACACCACCAATACCTATTCCACTAATATCACATTCAACTTGAAAAGTTCTAGTGAAATCAGGTAAAACAAGCAACGGTGCTTCAATTAATTGTTTCTTTAGTTCTTGAAAAGTTTTTTCTTGTGAGGCACCCCATTCGAACACGACACCTTTTTTTACTTAACTCATATAATAGGGTAGCAATGGTGCTGAAATCTTTAACAAAACGACGATAAAAACTAGCAAGACTATGAAAACTTCTGATTTGACTAACATTCACAGGTGTAGGCCAATTCTTAATTGCTTTAGTTTTAGATTCATCTACCTCAATGCCTTGTCTAGAAACAATATAGCCTAAGAACACAACTTTATCTGTACAAAAAGTGCATTTGTCAAGATTAGCATATAATTTCTCATTTCTAAGCACTTCTAGTACTATCTAATGTGATCAATGTGTTCATCTATCATTTTGCTATAGATCAATATGTCATCAAAGTATACCACAACAAATTTGCCAATGAATACTTTTAAAACATGATTCATCAATCGCATGAATGTACTAGGTACATTAGTTAAACCAAAAAGCATAACTAACCACTCATACAATCTAAATTTTGTTTTAAAAGTAGTCTTCCATTCATCACCAAGTTTCATCCTAATCTGATGATATCCATTTCTCAAATCAATTTTAGAGAATATAATAGCACCACTAAGTTCATCTAGCATATCATCTAGCCTAGGAATAGATGATATCTAACAATGATATTGTTAATGGCTCAACAATCAACACACATTCTCCATATACCATCTTTTTTAGGAACAAGAATTACAGGAACAACGCAAGGACTAAGACTTTCGCGTGCATACCCTTTCTGAAGTAGTTCTTGTCCTTGGTGCTGAATTTCTTTGGTTTCCACCGGATTGGTATGGTATGGTGGACGGTTTGAGAGTGATAAGCCAGGAACTAGATCAATTTGATGTTCTATTCCACGCAATGGTGGAAGTCCTGCTAGTATCTCCTCCGGAAACACGACCTCAAATGCCTGCAAAAGAGAGAAAACACCACTAGGAAGAGATGTTAAGTCATTAGTTAAAAGCAAAATGGTTGCATCTTTGTATACAAGCACAAAGTGCATTTTTGATGGGTCTTTGCTCACATCTCTCAAAAATGATTTTGTGGCTAACATAACCATCCCTCTTTCACTCTTAATTTTTTCCTCTCATATATGGCTTGTGGCTCTCACTCACCGATGTGTGGAAGTCTCTCTTTTCTTCTTCTTACCCTCATCAAGCTTTCTTTGCTGAAATTCAGCTTGTATTTGACTAGGAGTCATTGGATTAAGCTCCTTTGTCTTTCCTTTCCACTTAAAAACGTATCTATTAGAATGGCTACCATATTACACACTTCTATCATATTGCTATGGCTTTCCCAACAGCAAGTGACACACTGTCATAGGCACCACATCGCACTCAACGGTGTCCTCATAATCACCAATCTTGAAAGTAATATGCACTACAAACTGAACATTCACATCCCCACATTCGTTAAACTATTGCATATGATATATATGTGGATGTTTCAGCATCTTTAAACCAAGCTTCTCACATAATTCAACACTAGCTAAGTTATGATAACTACAACCATCAATGATAAGCTTGATTACCTTGTTATTTACCTTGACTTGTGTTTAAAACAAGTTGAATCACTGCGTATGTGCATCTCCTAAATTTATAATTATTTTTTACGTAATCACCGTGCACTAATTAACTTGTCTTCTAATCACGAGTAAAAATATGGCGACCTTCAGCACAACTCTTGACTAGATAATGCATGCTAACTCAAGGCAAAAATATTACTCGCATGCAGGCACAGAACAAAGAAAAGATTACCATCACGTGAAGAGCCAACATGCAGTCAACAGATCAACTCACGGCAGGAGGCAGGACTTCATGCATGCGTGATAAATTACCAGCCGCCGCTCATTCCAATCAACGAATTTTCTCCACCACTCACAACTTCCAAACACAAAAAGCAAACACTGCCGCCTGCTCCATGCGCCAGGTAAAAGAAAACGGCGTAGACTATTTGGTGAGTGGAGACGTCGCACGAGATCGAACAAGGACGACGCAAAGCAAATCAAGTCGAAGCCGACTTCACGCCTCAATTATCCATCGGAACGTCCATCCAAAATACATGCATGCACGAGGCTTCCAAATTATCCATCAGCTCATATCTCTCAACAACGCATGCATGCGTTTTTTTTCTTTTTTCTGTTCGCTCAGAACGGCCAACGCACAATCTTTTTCATCGGCGCTTCTCTCGACCGCCGGCTGCATATATATATATATATATATATATATATATATATATATATATATATATATATATATATATATATATATATATATATATATATATATATATATATATATATATATATATATATAGTATTCCTCCACCGAACGATCTCCCTGTCTCAAATTCTGCAGTTTATCAAAAAGATCATGTTTGTAAGTGTTAGGAATAAAACGTGTTCTCAGCTCTTGCTTCATTTCAGCCCATGATGTGATTGGAGATTCTCCATTCTCTTCTCTTTGGATTAACACTTGCTCCAACCAAATCAATGCATACCCATCAAACACTTCGCGGCCGAGGCTAGCACACCGCGGCGGAGGAAACACCAAAGAAACACGCTGGCGCTCAACCCCACAAATATTATGAGTAGTTACCTATGATGTTGTCTTAGACTTGCAGTAGCACACGCGCACCTGCACGGCTGGTAAGTTCATTGTGGTGGTCTCTAACATCCCTCTTTTAGTTGCCTCTCTAGCATTCTTCCTTGCACAACTTCTTGTATGCTCCCCATGGATAGCGCCAACTGTTGTGGCTACAGACCAAATAGTAGAGAGGGGGACTAGAAGAGAAGAGCCAATAGAGAGAGACGATATGTGGGAAATGAGTGATCCCCCTCCCTCACGCCCCTCTTGCAGGTTTATATACAAGAGTAAGGTAGGATGAAAAATTACCATCCTACCCCTTAATAATTACATAAGGTAGAGGTACATTGGTACATTTCTTTATACTATTAGGCCTATTACATATTGGGCCAGTTGTAAGGCCCAGTCACAGAGGGTTGGGCCACCCCTACGACATCGTCCTTATCCTTTTTGGTGCTCGATTCTCCAATCTCCTATATAGAAGGGAGATGACCCTTATCCGACTAGTAATCCTCAAGCTTTTTCGCCAGGCACGACAGTTGCAAAGATCATGTTCTGTCGTTTGGTGGAGTCGACACCATCTCTAACTTTTCTTGGATTTGTCGGTTGATGCCTCTAATTTATTCTGATCAAAATAATCCTTTTTACTCTTGGTGTATTTCTCTGGGATTGCAAGGACTTCTTTGGTATTGAGCTTGTAATTCTTCTTACCTTTGGCGATTTCTTGACCTTCTTTTATTTCTTCTCCATGTCTAGTTGAGAAATCTTCTCTATCTGATCGATGCCCTTATTTCACTCGGCCGCTTTGCTAGCGGCAACATACTTCTTAGCCATATCGAACATTTTGATGATTGTCTGTGGAGGGTTCATTACAATGTCCTCCATAAATCATATGTTCCTTGATGTAGTCTTGAATGCCTGGATAACAGAAGAATCTGCAACATCTAGGATCAAGTTACAAACCTAACTGAACCTTTTGATGTATTATCGCAAGTTCTCATTGGGCTCTTGTTTGATTTGATGAAGGTCATCTTCCTTCCCAGGGTGGTTGTATGTCCCCTAGAAGTTAGCGATTAGCAAGTCGTAGAGTTGTTCCTAAGTATAGATTAATCCCGTCAGTTGGTTGAGCAACCACGACCAGACAAAAGCCCCATGAACTGTTGGCAAATAGTTTGCCATTACATTATAGTCATCTCTCACAGCTTTGATTACAGTGGTGTAGATCTACAGAAATTCCAATGGATTTTGTTTTCCATCAAATTTCTCAAGAAATGTTGGTCAAAACCTTTCAGGCTAATGCACCACTTGAAGGCCTACCAAGAAAGCCCGATCGCCCGTGATCAAATTATGGCGCCTTCTCTGAAAAGTGGTCGGATTGTTATCTGTCGAAGACCTATTCCTTCGATAGTCATCATGGGGAGTTGGTGCCCCTATCCAGTCATGGACACTCAAATTGTGTCTCTGACTGGATACATAGTTCAGATGATGACGTAGATCATCCGAATCGTATCCTTGATTTCATCTTTCATGACGAAGGGAAGGAGTTGCTTCATTTTCAAAGAGCCTTCTTTTCTCGTGATTTCCTTAACAAAATCTTTGAGTGAGTCTTGTGTTTGCCGATGAAATATTGTCAGCCTGACCACGTTGGCTTCTTTTGTGTGAGAAATGCATGGATGATGTCAACGTTTGGCTTTGAGAACAACTTTGTTCCTAATACACCTCCGTTCATCGCATCATTTGCTGCAGAATCTTCGATACCTGACCTGCAACTTGACCATATCCTGGGGTTTTTGCCAAAGTAGGGTATGGGTTATCAAGAATATCATGCACACGTTATAGGTTTTGAACAATTACTGAAGGCTTGGAGCATTCTTGTCAGTAGAAGGGGTACAATAATTCAGGTTCTACCCCGAGTTCTCTACTCGCTCCACACAACTCAACAAGCACAGGGGGTAGAAACAGATGGATTAAATGGTCAATGTCCACCTGTTCCATTATTTCTGTTCCCTCTGGGTGATGCAAGAGCATTTGAACCATTTTGACCAACGGATAGTGGGGGAGTCGACTGTGGAGAAATATGTACGTCATCTGCAGCGATATCTCTTATTGCGCTAACTTCGTGCTTCCAAGAGGAACCTCCCAACGAACTTCCGTCAAAACTGAGGAAGAGTCTTCCATTGCTTCGATAAGTAGCTTCCACGATATGAAACGATTGGAGACCACCACTTTTGGAGGGTTGTGCAGTGGACTCAACCTAATCCGGCAGATCCTCGATCGAATGATGAGTATTAGTATCTTCTCCTGGCTTTCCGTCAGAGGCAATCTCATGGACACCATGGCTAGGTGCCGACCGGCTCTCGCTATATGTTGGAGCCATTGGCAAATAGTAGTTTTTCACTACTTTATTGAGAGTATTCTGACCCTCATATCGTGACGTCATGCTCTTGTTGTCATGTTCACTGGTTGAAAGTACTGAACTTGCCGCATTGCTTGGGCATTTCGATAAGGTCAGAATAACCAGTTCCCCTGGTAATACTGATGACGGGGATAGCGTGTCTTCTTTCATCGGTCGATCTCACTAGTCTCAAAGACTAACGAGATCAGGATGGAGGATGACTACAAAGAAGCGTCATATTTCATGGCGTGAAAACATATAACTATATCAAGGTCAGCGTAGTCAGCCAAATCGATACTGCTCCTCGTCCGAGGTTCCCATCCATGCATGCGAAGCAACTCGATGGGTGCATCACATATTGTTCATATCCCAGTACTCAGTTTTTACGTGTACAAAGAATTTATCAAAATACCATCTATCCATATGTACTAGAGTTCAAAATCTCATTTCGATTCTTCTTGACAGCAAAGGATTGAGTCAACAGTTGCATGTATGTATCCAGATGTACTATGTAACATCAGCATGCAACTATGCAAGTGACTCATTCCTTGCGAGTCAACAATTTGCATGTCATACATATCGGTTCTTTTGAATTTGACTTTCTACGATAACTATTTTTTAAATGAAATATTTTCTTAGACGAAGTCTATAAGTTAATTGTAGTAGATATTATCCTAACTTAATTTATATCGACTAAAATCGTACACGAGTATCTCTTCATACTTTCTCTCATGAACAAGCAGAATTCAAAATTTTACACCAAAAATCATAATCCACGGCCAAAAAACCACCCGTTCCTCCTACAGCGTCTACACGTGAGATTTCTCCATAATAATTTACACACGCGCGCACGAGATATCTAACAGTAGTATAAGAGCATGTACATGCAGGCGCTTAGAGAGATGCTTAGCAATGAAAAACTAATTTTTCTTGCCACATAGGAAAGATAAGGTGCTTATTTTGAAGTATCGATGCTTAAATAAGCATTGGTGCTTAGTAGGTGTTTATGTGTATAACTATATCTATTAATAGATAATATAGCATTTAATCACCCACGGAAGAGATGCTTACATTGAAGGAAATAACTTTTACATGGGTACTTGATGATATGACTATATATTCTCTCTCTTTAAATATTTATATATAAACGTCTTGTATTGTACATTCTCTAACACAATGCCCTAACACAGGGAGACGCTTAACCGGCGAATGAATAGACAATAATCGTGATTTAGAAATAGTATCCGCACTAACAATGACAGGCTAATTAATTAATTACTTGTTTTGCAGGAGAAAAAAAATGAACAATGACAGGTGACAGCAAGACATGCTAGGTTGTAGGTACACTGCATCTGTTCTGAAAAAGCAAGACAGTAGAGAAAGAGACGATCGATTTAGGTGGAAACGGAGCTCTGCAAATTGCAGCACGCGTGAGTGGATGCGAGTCCCAGTCCAACACTGCGTAACGAAGAATTATCTTATCTACCTCGCAAAAAAAAAAGAATTATCTTTTATATATATATATATATATATATATATATATATATATATATATATATATATATATATACCTATTATCCATAAGCACACGCAGTCGCTGTCAGTCCATGCAACGTCGTTCAGATGGCAACGTTAATCCGAGTCCAACCGACCAAATTAATTTAGGTTTGAATTGAACCACCCGCGATCAATTTCGCGTCCACCGCTGCTTCCTGAACGACTGCGACGTGAATTCGATTTCGATCCTAGCTTAGCAACCCGTCGCAAAACGAGACAAACCGTCGGTTAATCAGGTGGTCGCCACATAGACACCGCGTGGCCTCTGCTCTGCTCCCCTCTCCCTCCCGTTAAATAATTCATGTCCTGGAGCGAATCATACAGACAATCAACATAACTAAAAGCAAGAGCAACCATATAATTAGATAATATAAAAGTAAAAGAAGGCACAAGATATGAAGTGTGTAATCCAACAATCTCTTTATTTTAATATTTTTCTATACAAATTACAATAGTCTCTCTTTAATATTTATAGTTTAAGAGTCATTTTGTTATACACCACATCTATATTTAGAGATGAAGTCTTTTTGTACAAATTGAAGGCATCATTCACCTCCTCTGTTACCTGTCTGGTCCTACATTCTTCATTGCCGTTTCAAAGTGGCTTATTAGATACCCTTTTAAAATGACTTATCAACTTATCATCATTCGATTTATTCATACAAACGATCGTATTAGGGTAAAATTATAAATCCTTACCGAAAAGAACGCACCAGCTACTCAACTGACGGCGTGAAGCACAGACGGACGGCCGTTGCCTCCGACGACGACGACGTCGGGCAGTCGGACTCGGAGAGAGCGATATAGCGCCGTTTGGGCCTGCATGCGGCTCCCACGTGTCCATTCGCGTTTGCTGAGTCGCCCGGTCGAGAGCTGCCACATGGAGGAACACGTGGGCAGCGACCTCCTCTGTCGGCAGCTAGCAGACTGGAACTCGGAAAGTGAACGGCGGCTCATTTGCATATCCGGTTACATCTCCTTATAGTACTACATGCGGGAATCAGCCACCCAAGTTCAAGCTCCCCCCAGACTTAAATTTACTTGCCTTTCTTTCTTTTAATAAAATAAATACCTAGTTTTTCATAGATATTCTATGCATTCAGCCAACTTGTTTTATCTGGAAAACAAAAGAATAAAAGTATTATGGAAAAATAATCCTATAAGATTCAGATTCCACTTATGTATATGAAGGTCATAAGACCTCACGTCCAGTCAGGATTGAAAATAGATCAAATACGAATTAAATAGTGCTTAAATCATATTCGTATTTATATTTTTTTTCTCGGATTCGAATACGAATCAAACAAACGTCGGATACGAATACGGACTAAACAAATGTCAGATACGAATTTGGATCAAAATATACTAAAAATCGGATTGAATTTGACTATTTTTTTGATTCCAATAATTATTTGTGGCCTCTCCTATTTAAAACATGGCACTTAATTATTTTAACATTTTAAATTGATAAATGGCTGACTCTAACATGTAACTTGCGCATTAAATGTTGATAGCAACAAATGAATCATTTATCTCATGTATTCGTATAATGTAGTTTCTAAGAACAGTTTCATATCTTATGGCACGATGAAGTTTAGCAAATTGACACCGGCTTTATAGTAATACTTATGCCACTTTTTCTCTAGTTTATCATGTAATCATTGATCATTGGTGCTATTTCATCACTAATCCTAACAAATTCTAGATGTATTGCAAATAAATCAGTTATAAACATATCATATTTGGCTAAAAAGAGTATGCAAAAAGCTTTATTGGAGGATATACCAAAATAAAAAAATATAAAATACCAAATTAGAGTCCATCATAACAATGAGCTTGTTGAGATGATCGAAATGCATATATAATATGCCTAATTTAGAGGTCAAATACAAAAGATATGTATTAGCTACTAATATATCGGCCTAATCCGGACCTTATTCGGATATCCGGTTTCGAATCTGCGTCAGGTCATACTGGATTCGCAACCGATATCCAGTACTTCACTAGTTTAACGTCTGAATTCAAATCTATTTTCTATTTAGATTTAGATATTGAATATTCGGATGGTAACCGAATAAACTGACTGAATCCGGCTTGGTTCTCGCCCCTACGTCCAGCTACATGGTGCTGCTACTCTTATTTCGGCCACCTAAACTCACCGTTCCGAACGCAAACAATCAAATCAACGCGAATGCACGATCGGTCTTGCTCCCTCTCGAATAAGCACGCGCGTGCCCATTCTTATATTTGCAGGAACGCGTGGCTCTTCAGTGATGGTCACGCACGTAAGTTAATTAATTAATTTTCAGAGAGAGAGAGAGAGAGAGAGAGACAGTTGGGTGGAATGCCGACCTCACCGAGTAATACCCATGCACTGTACCGGAGATCAGCACGTCTGTGCTTGAAAAATTCTAATAGGTACCGTTGATACAACTCAGTTGATGCAACAAACCAATAAGACAGTGACACATAATAATAAACATTGTAGTGTCACTGTAGTAGCCAATAAAAATATTTTTTCCGTGCAGCTATAGTACTACTCCAGTCTGCTATAATTAGTTATAGCCCACGTGCCTATACTGAATTGGGTAGTGACACAAAACTGATTGTGTAACTACGACACAGTAAAATCTCTCCTTTGCAAAGTCCACATCGTGGCTCCCGGTCGCAGTCCGAGCTGGGGCCCCCCATCCAGCCAATGGTGTTGTGGGGCCTGCACCGCGGAGTGTGAAAGCCATCTCTTGTTGTTGTGTAAGTACTATCAGTTTGCATCAACCATTAGCTAAGTAAATACTATTATAGCTCTCTTGAGTAATACGCTCCCCACCAATGTGCTCATTAGATTGCTTAGTTTATCTACTTTTAATACTCTCTATGTTTTTTATACTTAACCTTTTACGATCTTTGATATGCGTATTTAACTGTTACCTTTTATAACTTTATATTAAGATATATTAATAATATCATAATATTATAAAAATATTTTAATAATAAATCTAATGATATAATTTTTATATAAGCAATCTATATAATTTTAAATTTATTGACGATCAAACTTTAAAAAATTTGACAACATGAATTCTAAAAAGTCAAGTAAAAAAATGAAGTATGATTTTACCAACTATAGTAACTTCCTAATACTCCCATCCTCATCACTCCCGTCAGTGGCGAAACCAGACCTCGGACTACCTGGACTGTAGCCCGAGGCCAGCAACCAAAACCTATACAAAATTCATAAAAATATCACAAAAAACAGAGTTAGCCTAAGAATCTGTCCAAAAGCAATTGACCTAGGCCGGGGCTTAGGGTTGGATTGATTCCGCTCTTGACTCCCATCGACCACCACCGCTCACCATCCTCTTACCTGTGGATCAAACAACGCCACTGTTGGCCATTGTCATAGTTCCGCCGCCGCCTCCTCCCTCTAAACTTGGTTTTTGATGAATTTAAATCCTAACCGGTCAACGTAAGATGGAAAGGTTAGAAAATCGATCGAAAGTGAAGAGATATTCGGTTGCGTGCGCACTAACAAAACCGTTAAAATTAAGCACCGCAAGCACCAAACCTTGCCTAATTAGGCTAGCTCCTCGCAGCAACTTAACTAAAATCCTTGGCTCAAAATAGTTGTCGCTTCAGCGGTGCTTCATGCACGTAGCACCACGTCCTTCAGCTTTGCGGCAGCCACCGCATTGCACGAGGATCGAGAAAAGAAGAAGCGTGTCGAACCATACGAGGAGGCCGCCAAACGAGGCACGCGGGCACCGACCCGCACCGTGTCGTGGCAAACCCGCCGGGGGGGTGGGGTGCCGCGCGAATCTCCACGCACGCAGCCGCTGTCTACCCGCGGGAATCCACCTATGCATTGCGACGTGTGGCGGCCCGAGCGCGAGGAAACTCCCTACGGTGCCCACCTCGCCACCATCTGCCCTGAAAAAGTTTATATTGATTTTTACCGATAGTCTTTTAACTTATGAATTGTAGCTTACTACACTAGCTTGATAAACTTAACAAGCCTGGTTCTTCGGACTATGGTAGAACGTGGATCATGATAATAATAGACTTCTCTGTAATGCAATGGTTTAGAAGAGTCACAGTCCAATTCTCCATCAGGCTTTTCCCCTTCTCGACTAGATGAAGATGTTCATTTCATTCAGACAGCGAAAAAGGTACAAAGAGATACTCACATGTGATTTTAATAAATATAAATAAAGTTACTAAAATATGTATTACAATTAATTAATAAATTTATCTTAAAATACTCTATTTAAAAACTAGATATCATAGAAAATTTATTTACTGTAAAAAGATAACTTAGAGAAATCAAAGGGAGCATACCGTAAACGCCCGGATACGGCAGGCAGCCACCGCCCGCGCGCTATATAAACCCCGCAAGGAGAAGAAGACCGCCTCCCTGCTCTGCTCTGCTATTCACTCCCTATTACTCACAGCTCCATCCATCCGACGACGACCAAAGCGATCTCGAGCGATCTCGCGCGCGAATCGAATCCAGCCTTCCTCTGAATCCCCAGCTGTTGGGCGCAGCAGCACCTGAGGTATCTAATCTACCGCATACTTTTGTTCCTCGCTGCATCCCCGCACTCGTTCTGGTCATTTTTTTTCACTCGAGCTCTCTTTCGTCGAATTTTCACTCGAGCTAGTGTTTCGTTTGGGATCTGGGGTTTAATTCGGGTTGGTGCGAGCGGCCGCTGGAGATTTCTATCATGTGTTTTAACTTGTTGGTTGATTTGGGCCTTCTTCTGATCTCGTTGCAGCAAGAGGCTATCGTCGATGGCGCACGACCTGCACGACGACTTGGAGTTCGTCGCCGCCGACGGCGACGACGACGACTTCGAGTTCGATGATGCCGGCGGCGGCGCTTCTGCTTCCCACATGGTATGGCTTCTCCCTTTTTCGCTGCTGTGATGACAGGATTTGTGACCAAAATAAAGGCTTCTGCGTATCCCGCGTGCCGTGATTCCAGGCTATATATAATTATGTTGGTGCCAATTACCAACTCAAATTCTAAAGATACGAGGAAAATTTATGTGTATACAGTAACATGTGTTCTCAGTTAATTAGCATGACGTTACATTAGCTATAGAACATGTACTAATACCCCATCTAATCCATTCATGGGTACCACCGTACCAGACTTCAAACAACCCATCAACCCATGGCAAAGGAAACATTAAAATCTGCAAACATCTCTCCCAGATTAACGCCTAAGAGAGAGTAATACTGAGCATGAAATTACTACTAAGCAAACTTTAACCAGGCCTTAAATGTCTTCCATTTCTCGTTATTCAGCGACATAGCATAGGGGGGAAATGAAACTAATGAAAGGCTATGCTGTCGTTAGTTCCACGAAAGATATTCGGTTACACTATGTTCCTTCTGTGAAATAAAATTAAAACTGAAGAATGAACTCTACAAACTAATAATAATAATTGATAAACACTGGGAGCATCTGAAAAGGGCCGTGTACATTTTTTTTGGGTTAAAAAAAACTTGGCAGGGGCTTTGCCATTCAAAAAGTGCAAGTAATAGAAAATTTGGAAGAGATTTAAACAAACTAAAATACCGAGATTTTGAGTAGTTCTGAAAATTTTAACGAATTTATCAAGTATTTGGGGCTATTGAGTGGTCAATGGTAACAACAGAATACTCTACGAACAGACATCATTTGCCAATTTGTTCGTGTAGGCAGCTGGATCAACAAATTGCTGATCATTTTGGGCAAAGATCAGGAAATTGGGCATTCAATTTCCTGAGAAAAAAATTCATTTCATCTTCCAAATCAAACTCGATCTTGAGCTTTCGTTTATCAACGGGACAAACTAAACTGTTTCTTTCACAACCTCGCAACAAATGGACGACATAGCAACTTCTTCTGTTTGCTCTACGGCCTGCTGAGTAAAGCGTTCAAGATCTAACAGGTTTTTCTTTTTTCTACTGTAGGATAAGCAGATGGATGATACTTCAGCCTTAGAGTATAAAATGGGGAAAGACATGCAAGGGATACCCTGGGAAAGGTTAAATTATAGTAGGGATCAATACCGTGAGATGAGGCTGAAACAATACAAGAACTACGAGAGCCTCGCTATGTCACGAGAGGGACTAGAAAAGGTGAGATCCCCAGAGCTTTTGTAATTTCTTTTGTGCTTCCTCATGCCATTTAATTATGTTTTTAGTTAGGCAACGCTTGAATTTATTCTTTTTGTTTCTCTAGGAATGCAAAGGAGTGGAGAGAAAAGACACATTCTATGATTTTCACTTGAATACAAGACTTGTCAAGTCAACAATAGCGCATTTTCAGGTACAGATTTTCTTCTACATTTCTTTCAGATACATGCATATGAGAACTGGCATCTGCATAAGTTGTTTGGACGACAGTTGTAAAGTTGCTGTTGAATTGATTTTGCAATTTTTTTATCTTTTCACCACAAATTATTGATGTTCGTTTGCATGAACAAAATGGGCACTTGCATTCAGAAATATGGTAGGAGTGATTTACCTTGTCGGTCGACTACTAGTCTACCACACAGTCCTTATTTTTAATTTGAATTCAATACTTCACTTAATTCAACCTGCTATAAAATTTTAAAGTTATTTGTCTTGTTAAAAAATATGTACCATTTTAAATCCGAATTAGTCTGGAATACATATCTCAATTCTAAGTTTGTACTATTTGTACGAACATTTAAATTCTAAATAAGTTTGTCCTGGTTTTGGAATGAAGTGATATGCCCATATAATACATTACTATTTTAGGTGTGTAACTTAATGAGTTGCGGGTTTCCTTACTACCCATATTTGCATTAAACCAAAACTAACCTCAGTCAATCAACGGCCGAGATTGAAACCCTCTCTTACCTAGAGTGGTAAGTGGTGTACCGTAAAATAGCTCATAACTTCAAGCTATTGTGTGATGCACAGCGCTTCATTTGTTTTCATGTCTGCGTTGTTGTTTAGCTATTGGGCTTGCTGTAAGATTAAGATGACTGGGAGGTTGCTAGCAGGGATAAATTGCTTGGGGTTGCTAGCAGGGATGAATTGATTGTGCCCATAACCCTTATCAATGTTTTGCAGAGTGAAAGTTTTTCCCCTCATAACAATTAGGGCATGTTTAGCCATCTGGGCTTCCTAAAGTAGGAAACACCTACATGATTTATTCTTCATATTTGCAAAATCTCATAAATTTTATTGTTCTGACAAATTTAACATCTAACTAACAGCACATCTTATTTCTAATTACACATGCTTAAAAAAGCATGTATGGGCCATCAACGTCAACCTCTGTTGTGCCTGAATTCTAACTCATTCTCAGCCTCTCAGGCCTATGTTGTAATGAGTTAACAGTCCGCATTTTCCATAGCGTTGTGTCCTATCATCTTGTACAAGTCTTCTAACTGCACCGTTCTATCTTATTTTGTGAAGTTTATGTTGTTATTTATGCTTCTTCTGTGTGTATATACATATAACATTGGCTGCAGGTTATGTGATAAGTCCGATCAGAATATCCTAAGTTGAAGTTAATAGTTTTGATGTCAGCAATTAACCTATGATAATAGGACAGCTGCAATATCTCATTTCATCAGGTCTGTAAGCAGGTGGATGAGCATCCTCAGAAGTCGGCGCTATTATAAATCACCTTGGAATATGGTATGACAGGAAAAAATGTTAAATAAATCACCTTGAATTTCCTTTTGCAGGTTGCACACAAGAACTAATAAATTGCCTGCTGCCTTATCATCCATTGTTAATACTTGACATTATTGTGTTTGAATGATACGTTTTGTAATTTTATATGGAAAGGGTGTACACATATGTTGCGTTTCTTATTATAGCTTGCGTATATTGTTTAGTAGGCCTAAACCGTTTACTGTTCTTGTGCGGCAACGCATATGAACCATGTTAGCTGGAGCTTGACGCTAGGCTTCAGGCTACAGCATATTGATTTTGCAAAAGTAATCATTTCATACTTGCAGAGCTCTAGCCCCTTGCTAACCTAAAGGAGCACCTAGTTTAGTACGAAACTGGTTGCAAGCCGGCAAGAGAGTGAATGTTGATAGATGAGGGTGTCGATCTGGCCTTTCTGGTTTGTCCATGCGTGATCAATTTCAGATTTAGCTAGCGTGGTTTTGTAAGGTGGTAGTAATACATCATGAGGATCGGATATGTCTAAGCATCATCATGTTTTCTTCCTAACAATTATCCAAATTATCAAATTTGGGACCGTTGGATTAGAGATCCAATGGCCTCTTTTTTTGGGAGGGTGGAGATTTTTTGTAGGGGATTCGGGGCAGTTGGATCTCTAATCCAACGGTTACAAATCTAGATAATAATTAGAAAGAAAATATCTAGATGCTATTTATCAACACCCCATGGGATCACTGAAAGATTGGAAGTTCACACTTCTGTCCTCCCTGACTGACACAACTTTTATGTTGTCAAAACACTACTACTATCAGCATTTGGTTGCTAGATAAATGAACGAACAAAAGAATGACATGCTCTGGTTTATAAGTGGAAGCACACTAAACTTAACGTGGTAACCACCTGAAAAGAGTGTAGCTGCCTTGCATGATTGAATCATCACATCTTCGCATTTTTTTCAGATAATTATTACAAATGTACTGACCATATATATTCTGGACATCTGCAGCTGAGGAATCTTCTGTGGGCTTCTTCCAAGCATGATGTGTATGTGATGCAGAACTTTTCTGTCATGCACTGGTCATCCCTGCTTCAGAGGGGAAAAGAAGTTCTCAATGTGGCAGGCCAAGTAGCTCCAACTCAGGTTCGCGTCTTCGTATCACGACGAGTAATTAGTAGCTTCAGTATGTTCATCAATTTCTAATCCACTGCACTATATACCTTCTCTATTCAGGATGTCCGCGGAGCTCGGCCATTGTCGAGGGTGCAGATCAGCACCATGGCACTGAAGGACAATCTCATGGTGGCTGGTGGTTTCCAGGGGGAACTTATCTGCAAGGTACGAGGAGTGCACACGCAGTGCAGACCTGTGGATGTTTTTATGAATGACGAATCTTAGCTCACGGCTGTACTATCCTGTGTCAGTATGTTGATCAACGCGGAGTGGCGTTCTGCACGAGTCTAACCGGCAATAACAATTCCATCACCAATGCCGTTGATATCTACCAGTCTCCGAAGTAAGCCATCGTCAATTCGGCTTTTACATACGGGTAGTAGCATATCAAAGACCTGCTAATTGAGTTTGTATCTTCTCGTGATGCAGCGGCACTACTCAAGTTCTGGCTGCGAACAACGACTGCATTGTCAGAACTTTTGACACCGAAAAGTACTGCCTCCTCAGCCAGTTCCCTTTTCCATGGTCGGTCAATGTGAGTATTCGGTACTCCGGAGTAGCTCAAGCAATCTGTGCTCTTCAACTGTTCTTGGTAACTCAAATCTCCTGACATTGACAAATGCAGAATACATCAGTGAGTCCTGACGGCAAGCTACTCGCAGTTCTTGGCGATAGCTCTGATTGCTTGATAGCTGATTCACAATCTGGCAAGGTACACAAACAACAATACAAAATCTTGCTGTTACCTTTCAAATTCCTCTGTAGTTATGTACATCAGAACAAGTTAGACTTAAGATTGTGCGTCTCGTAATGGTTTGAAGGAAATCGCGAGCCTGAAAGGCCACCTTGACTACTCGTTCTCGTCGGCGTGGCACCCCGACGGCCGCGTCCTCGCCACCGGGAACCAGGACAAGACGTGCCGGCTGTGGGACGTGCGCAACTTATCACAGTCGTTCGCGGTCCTCAAGGGGAGGATCGGCGCCGTCAGGGGGCTCAAGTACTCGCCGGACGGCCGGTTCCTGGCCGTGTCTGAGCCGGCGGATTTCGTCCACGTGCACGACGCCTCGGCCGGGTACCGCGCAGCGCAGGAGATCGACCTCTTCGGGGAGATCGCCGGCGTGGCGTTCAGCCCGGACGACGCCGAGGCGCTTTTCGTGGGCATCGCCGACCGGACGTACGGTAGCCTGCTCGAGTTCCGCAGGCGCCGCCGGCACGACCACCTGGACTGCTACCTCTGAGGTGCCCCTCCGGCAAGGTGACGGTGATCTGCTGCGATGTGCACAGCGTTTTTTTTTTTTTTGGTCGATTTTGTGCGCACGCAACACTGTGAACAGACTACGTGCAACCTTTGCCTTTCGCATCCTTTTTTAGCACCGCGAAATGGCAAGGCGTTTGCACGTTAATTCCCATATGTGTTGGTTGCCTCCATCTTGTAACTGCGTTTTTGTATCAGGTTAATTTCACAATGTAATAACAGTATTATTGTGACCTGTGAATTGCTAGATCCCACCTTGAACCCTGGTCTTCGTTTTGCGTTGTTCGTTTCGAGAACGAGAGTGTCTAGATATTATTTGGATTTTTTTAGCTATTATTTAAATTTATGATCCTTGGATTTGAGATCAAGGATGATATCTAACAAAACATTAGCCCACGGGTATCTGTTCAGTGAAATTGATGAACAAGGTTCCAGGCTACAGTACACGTCCCTGAGGAGAAGTGGTTCACCGTTTGATCGTGTATCCGTCTCCCTCCCTCCGAAACAAAAAAAAAAAAAAGCAAAAACACCATTTTTTTGTATCTTATACTACTCATCACTATTCATTAGGGCTTGATATTTTGGGAGGGAATCACTAGGACCTGATAGCCCAACCCACGTAAAATCTTGGCAGGGCCGCCCAGCCCCATGAGGACTTGTGTGCAGTAGCAATTGGAATGTTGGCTTCCTCAAGTTGGCAGATTATTCTAGTCGTCTCCTGCCGGTGCTCCTCGTGGCACACAACAAACGTCAAAACATCTCTTTGACTTCAGATCTAGCCCGTCTAGTACCTATCCTGTTTTCTATTGCAGCTAATAGATTTTACTTATAGTTAATATATATATATATATATATATATATATATATATATATATAGTATAAATAACAGGGGCACCATGGTGCCCAGATTCCATGAGTAAGACTTTCCATCTATGAGTGAGATTTTCCATTCATGATTAAGACTTTCCATCCATGTTAATGACTTCCTTTCCATACTATTGTACTAGCACGCATCTAAAAGTAATCCAAATGCAGAGATCGATAGAGACACCGATATGAATAATACATACGGTTTTAGGCTCGTTAAAACATGTAAAAAATCTATTTTAAGAAACCATTATTTATTTTGATTTTTTTTAGAGAAACTAAAAGTCCAAGGTTATAAGATAAAAAAAACAGGAGCATAATCTGCGCGCATGCCAGTCAACGATCTCCCCTCCCCTCCTGGCTGACCGACTGACTTTAATCTGGTCAAAGAAAGGAACAGCCAGCCAGCCATAGATGCATAAACAACTAAACGTACGTAGATGCAGTTGCAACTGACTGCATCGATCGATCGCCATCAAGGCGACACGCCTCTCCCGGCATCGATCGCTATCGGAATAGGAATAAGTTCGTTTTGCCTCCTCAATTTTAAATTTTTGAGTGAGTCAAAAACCAACCGTAAACCCTAAAACTGAATATTTAACACATTCAAACTCTCAAAATCCGGTAAAATACTCTCTCCGTCTAAAACCACCATGGTATTAGCTGACATGCAACCTAGGTATTCATATATTTACTAACGTGGATGCCACATCTACCACATCATCTCCTTCCTCCCAATGATCTGCACCCGCAGTCCTTGCCGTCGACCAAGAATCGCTCCAGGTGGAATTTCTGCGTTGCAGCCCATGCCATCTTATCACAACGATTAGAAGTTGAGCTGTTTGCTCTTGGCCATGTAGCAACATGTAGCCATCGATCAAGAACCTTGTCGGAGAGCGACCGGTGTGTATAGTCTTCCATCATGATGAAGTGCGTGCAGGTCATCTTCCTTGATCCCCTCGATGGATTAGGGGGCTTTGCATACGACCACGAGCGACAGTCTTAACCTTCGTCTGCTACAGTAACCTCGAGTGCTACAGTAACCTCGCGTCCTTCGAGTACCCTGAGTACTCGTAATCTTCCAAATACTCAAGTTTTCTTTGGTACTCTGATTTTCGAGTACAGCGGCGACAACACGAAAACAACTGAAAGGTAGAACAAACGGAATCTTTTAGTGGTGCTCCAATCACCGCACCTTTTCTTGGTTTTCTCCACTATTTATAGACATCTTTACATGGTAAACATCGACAATACTTCTATGTATCAGAACATGACTCAGATACAGAAATCGACTCTGAAACATGAGTTTCTATTTCTAGACCGACTCGAATTCAACTTGATATAGACTCTGAAATGGATTCAACAGGATTAGTTCCAACAAACACCCCCTAATCCTTATCGACCTAACCAACTTACTTAACACCAAGTAAACTAATCATCTGACCAAAAATGACTTGACCCAATGCCTTTGTGAGTGCATCAGCCCTCTATTCTTCTATTGAAATATGTGAAACAACCACCAGTCCTTCTTCAACGTATTCTTGAATAAAATGATATCGACTATCAATGTGTTTACTTCTTCTATGAATCACCAGACAGATTACTGTCACAAAATTCTTCAAGCGTTGGTGTGTTGTCATGCCTAACATACACTAACCCATAATCCACATTTCCTGCTAAATACCTCAGCATATGTTTTAATGCTTATTTGTGTTGTATTGTTGATCTTTCCATAAATCTGCCAAGCACTCCAACAGAGTATGCAAGGTTTGGTCATATATGTATCAAATATCGTAGGCAACCTACTATACTCTGAAATTCAATCACATCAACATGCTCATCTGTCTCATCTTTGTCGAGTTTCAACTTTGACTCCATGGGGGTACTAACAAGGATTGCTACTTAGCATGCCTACCTTCTCAAGAATCTTCTTTGCACAGTTTGACTACTTGATTGAAATATTATACTTACTTTGTTTCACCTCCAAACCAAGCTAGTAAATCAAAAGTCCGAGATCGCTCATCTCAAACTGTTGCATCATCTCTTCTTGAATTTTTCAATTTTCTGAATACAAGTTCCAGTAATAATAAGATCATCAATGTATATGCCAAGTATCAGTATGTCACCATCTGATTTTCTTGTATACAAAGCTGGATATTGCTTGCATCTTTCAAAACCAAGGTTAATCAAGGAGCTATCCAGCTTCTTGTTCCAGGCTCTATGTGCTTCTTTCAAACCATACAATGCTTTTAAGAGTCAATACACCTTGCCTTCTTGACCCTTCACTTGAAAACCTTTCGGTTGTGATACATACACCTCCTCAATAAGATCTCCATTTAAAAATACAGATTTGATGCCCCTATGGTGTACTGTGGTGTACTTCCCATCCAAAGTGAGCTGCAAGAGCAAATATCAATCTAACTATTTCTAATCTAGTAACCAATGCAAACACCTCTTCATAGTCTATACCTTTATCTGAACATAGCCTTTTTCAACAACTCTCACCTTGTGATGAATAATGTTTCCATCTGTGTCTCTTTTCACCTTGAATATCCACTTTAGTCCTATTGCCTTCTGATTGTGAGGTAAATCTATCAAAATCCATGTTTTGTTCTTTTCTATGGAATCAAGCTCTGTCTTCATAGTAGTCTTCCAATGATTTTCTTTTAAAGCCTGCTAAAATCCCATTGGTTCATTAGCAGTGACCATATACAATTCTTCAGACATCTCGATGGGTTCAATCTACTTATAAATTTCAGCAAGACTTTGGTAAACAGGTGTTTTGCTTGATGGGGTCTCCACTTCTTCTTGTTCGTCTTCAAGGGAAGGTAAGTAATCCTCTGGATCCACCTGTAGACTGGTGGATGCACTTGTCATTAGTGTAATTGGTTCTTGAAGATAATATATTTCATCATTATTCTCTCCTTCGACTGAGAAGGTGATCCACCTCCTTAAGTTGTTTTCTTCTATTAGCTTCGCCTCCCACTCCCATGCTTTATCTTCGCAATAGATCATGTCTCGACTCACCACAATTTTATTTTTATGTGGACTGTACAGTCGGCTTGCTTTGGATCCTGGTTCAACTCCCAATTATATCAATTTCTTTGTTTTGTCATCTAATTTCTTTAGATGAGTGAGCACCTTTGCATATGCCAAGCAACCAAATACTCTCAAGTGTTCTAGATTTTGTTTTCTTCCATTTAATGCTTCTTATGAAGTCTTCCCTTTGAGAGCTTTTATGGGTAGTTGATTGAGAATATAAACAGCATATCTTACGGCCTCAGCCCAAAATCTTCTCGGTAGCAGTCGACTTTTGAGTAAACTTCTTGCCATATTCATTATTGTCTGATTTCTCTGCTCAACTACTCCTTTCTACTGCGGACTATAAGGAGCTATCAAATGCCCTCTGATTCCTCTTGTCTCACAAATTGATTCGAGTTCTTGTGCTAAGAATTCACCCCCATGGTCAAATCTCACCGCCTTGAGTTAGTGATCAGTCTCCTTTTCAACTAGCATCACAAACTTCTAAAATATATCTTTGGTTTCTGATTTTCTTTTCAGCACGTATACCCACATTACTCTAGAGAAATCATCCATAAGAAGGAATAAGTACTTATTACCGGCATTTGAGTTAGGGGTAATTGGGCCACAGAGATCAACATGAAGCAATTCCAGAGGTTTTGATGCTCTATATTGTGCTTGCTGAGGGAACGGGAGTCTTATTTGTTTTGCAATAATGCAACCTTCTAACACTTGAGATGGATGAATGATGGGCGGCAGTCCATGAACCATCACTTTCTCTGTCATCAGCTTCAAAGACCACAAATTCATATGACCAAGACGATTATGCCACAACCATGCCATATTGTCCACTCGGGCACTGAAGCAAGCTGGTTTGGCTGACTCTAGTTCAATCTTATACAATCAATTTAGTATTAACATCACCTTCATTACCAGTTGTCCGTCATGATCATACAGCAACAAGTATGGTCTACTTAGTGACACATCGCAACCTTCCTCAACTGACCCAAATTATGATGTTGTGGTATAATCATGGTATATAATAGACATCCATCAATGATCTTTACTCTCCATTCTTGCCTTGCAACAAAATAGTGCATTTTCCTTCTATATGAACAACTGATCCGTCTTCAAATTTTACTTTGCTTCGAAAACTCTCATTCAACTCATTACATTTTCCCATCTGTCCAGTCATGTGATTTGAAGCCGTTGTCAAGATACCAGAGATTGGACTCCACCACCTCTTCTCCAACTTTCAGCAGTTGTAGCTGAACGTGCTCTTCATTTAGCATCATAAATTGTGTACACTTTTCTTCACAGATGGATAGCAGAAGTGCTAGCTCCTGCTCAGTCTTGGCTTGAATCAAATTGCCTCCTCCTTCTTCTTCTTGTATCGGTAGTCAGTAGAATAGTGTCTAAACTTTTGATATTCAAAGTACTTAATATGACTTCTGCAGTCTGCAGCATAGTGGCCTTCTTTGCCATAGGTAAAGCATTTGTTTTTTAACTTGCCTCGGTTGTAAGAGAACTCACCTCACATTGCTTTCTTCCTACAGCCAGTAGTGAAACCATGACCTCCTTGACCAAAGCCACGGCCACCACGAGCACGTCCATACCAATTGCCAGATCCTCGGTCTCCTTCTTGGCTTGAGTTTGGTTCCCATCAAGATTTATTTTTAACTTTTGCTTCACTTTTCACTAGTAATGCTTGATTAGTCCTGGCCTTACACCCTTTAAACAATCCCTCATGAGTCTTGAGAGATTCCATTGCCTCTTCTATTTTCATGTTCTGAAGATCACTTGAATATAGAAGAGTTGTGATTACCGACACGAACCTCTCGGGTAGAACACGTAGGTACTTCTCGACCATCGTAGTTTCCTCCAATATACCTCCAAGAGATTGAATCTCATTGACCACAATAGTTAATTTACCTACAAACTCATCTACTGACTGAGTTTCGCCCATATGCAATGCCTCATATTCTCCTCGAAGAGTTTGTGGTCAAACCTTCTTTACTCGATCCACTCCTTCGTGCATAGTCCGAAGAGCAATCCAAGTTTCTCGTGCCGTATCTTCTTTGATAAATTGACTAAGCATTGAGTTGGGTATGACAACGTAGATGAGCACCAAGGTAGTTTGATCGGTCTTCACGTTGACTACTAGAGCTTTTTCTTTTGGATCAACCTTTCTATTAGTGTCGACCGGATTAGCTACAACGTCCCAAACCCCTTGGGCATGCATATTCACCCGCATCTTCATAGACCAAGTTGGATAGTTCTCTGAATTGAGAACTGGAAACGGAAGAGAATTTGGTCCTTCCTTTATTGTCGATGAAGATCCGCTCCCTGCCATGTGCTGCTCCTTCTACGATTAGATGGCACCGCGCTCTGGTACCAGATGATGGATTTTGACTGTTGTGCGTACGACCATGAGTGGCAGTTGTAACCTTTGTCTACTACAATAACTTCGATTCCTTCGAGTACCCTGAGTACTCGTAATCTTCCAAGTACTCAGGGTTCCTCTGGTACTCTGATTTTTTAGTACGACGGCGACAGCACGGAAACAACTGAGAGGTAGAACAAACGAAATCTTTTGGTGGTGCTCAAATCAACGCACATTTTCCTTCGTTTTCTTCACTATTTATACATCTTTACATGTTAAACATCGACAATACTTCTACGTATCCAAACATGACTCATACAGAAATCGACTCTGAAACATGAGTTTCTATTTCTAAACTGACTCGGACTCAACTCGATACAGACTTTGAAACGGATTTGGCATGATTAGTTCCAACACTCTTTAGCACTCATTTCCTCGTACACATGAGAAGCAAGAATTTCTCAAGTAAGAAGATGCATGAGCATCTGAGGTTGTGCAGACGGTGCTTACATACGTACCTTGGCTTGCATCTCCTCATAAAAGCCACACTACCATGTGCATCATCAGAGGCTGCGCAACGCAAGTGCCAAGACTAGATCATCGGAAGAGACAAAAGCTCATGAGCACCAGCAGCCCGAACATGGCACGCCACACCAGCGTCTCACCCTAGCCGCGACCACAGCGTGTTTGGGCACTTTCCATGGGCGTTGAGGAGAGCATGCCCCTGCACCATCGCGCACCATCGCGAAGAGCATGTGCCACCTCAAGAGTAGCATCTCGCCGATGAAGTTGTGGCCGAGATCGTGCCTCCGGTGGAGCTGATGTTGGCGTTGTTGCGCATAAAGAGAGGGGGAGAGATGAATTGGAGGAGATGAAGAAATGATATGGCAGACACGTGTCAAGGAGATCATCGAG